>SNQN01006266.1:16332-39659 GCA_008642245.1 Bassia scoparia | reverse complement strand
AGCCAACTACAATCAGTTGCTACATTTTCTAATAGGTCAATCCGGGTGTCCAAGAAGGTCCCATGTCTATGCCTAGAACCGTCCTTAACACATCCAGCCTGATGTGATGATCAAAGGAGGTCTAATAAACTATTACGGCTTTGTAGGGATCGCAGCCGCGCGTCATGGTGGGGATGGGCATCAAGCTTAAGAATTGGTTACATAGGTAGTGCACCAACATCAATCTTAAGGGATCCCCCCCGGTCTTATCTCAAGTGTGGAACACACTTATATGAGACGTGATGCCTAAAAAGCGGATACTTAGTACCAACGACCTAAGTACCGCGTACTGCAGGATGCCTAACACATGCTATCTTAGGGACGCTGAATTCGCATAACACTTCGAGTATTTCCCACACATCACTAAAGGTAATAGCTTTAGTGAATTCCCTAGTGAAGTGACTAGAAAACTGTACGGGTGCTAGGGTGTCACCAAGTCGGACTGGGTCCGGTCCCTCTGCTCCGGTGGGTACAAGTTAATGGGCGGCTCAGTTTGTTTGCTAGAATTGAATTCTTACTTTTTGCATTGTGCGAGTATGCCTGGAGTTGTGTGTTTATACTCAAAACGAGTAGAGGAAGTCGCCACCGCACTTCTTTTGGAAAGCTGCAAAACTCGAGTTAAGCCTTGCCTAAATTGCATAAAATAAGGCGAAGGACTCCATGTTTGGTAGTGCACTAAAGGTTTGGCTTAGGGGAGAAGGATAAGCGTGAAGTAGTGCACAGCACCCCTTCGCGTCTATCGGCCTCTACTCGATCATTGCGAGTTCATTGTCCAAAAGCATGCAAGATTACTAGGCGYGCTGTTTAACAGAATACTATGCATATAGTGTCTAGTTTGTTGTGGAAATTGTTGTTAATTCCGTATTCTAGGGGCCTAATGTCGTTTGTCCATTGTTATCTTATTAGGCGTGAAAACACTGGAAATATGCAGCCATCGTCCTGTTTAAAGCATATTATCGATGTAGGGAGAAGCATGCAATCTCACGTCGTACGAGAATTGAAAGTTGTTTCTTTAAAAGTGTTTTTAATTTGAATGCCGCGTGTTTGAGTATTTTGACAGTAGTTCTTTTTAATAAATATTACATGCAAAGAAAATTACCAGAGAAAGAGATCGGAGAAGTTATCTAAGTCTAAGACGTAGAGCTACATGCAAAAAGGGGGGATTATTTAGAATTGAGAGCTTTTGCCCTCAAAGTCTGGTACCTTAGTCGTAACACGGTGTCATCGGAGCGTGTATAGTGAAATAACGTGCTTAGAAAGTCCGAATTTGTACCCGGACTAGGAAGCAAGCAAAGCGGGATTGTCGAAGATCAAGGATGTGGCTTCGGGTGATTACCTATAGGCCACTTAAAGAGGGGAACCCCACTGTAACGAAGAAATGATCGAACCTGGCTAAAAGTAAGCACAACAATATAGAAACCCTGCACTATATACGCTACCTATGAAAGCGTAGTTATACGTGCTTGTCTAATGCAATAAGTTGCTATTTTGAATCGTTCGCGTATATTGAGTTTTTCGCAAGCTTCAATGTTTAAATTATGTGTATGAATGGTATCTGATGCAGTGAGTTATATTGAACGGAGAGTCATGTTCGTACGACTGTTCATAAATTCTGGCAGATTGCTTAGCGTGCGTAGATATTAACAGGGCTGCTATGGCAGCGATAACGTAGAATGGACTCGGCTGATTCAGCGTAGGTGAAATGAGAGCGCGCCGAGAGTGTGAGTTCAATAGGTCTCGATATCCGTGCGCAAAGCTTTGCAAAAATAGTGTGTTTGAGGCAATTTTTATGTTCGTCAGTTCTCAAAATTATTCCTATGTAAAAAAACGTCTCAACATAAAATTGAATATCGAGGGGGATTTCCTCCGGTTCTCATATTTGATCTTTATTCATAATGCCAAAGACTGATATAAAAGTAGAGAAAATTTTTTCGTCCTGTTTGCAATTTACCCGCACAAAGACACCATAAGGCGATCAGCACCGTCTTGCAATTCGCGTCCCAGGGCTCTCTAACGCCTTATATTTTGCTGGTCAAGATATTGGCTGACCTAATCTTAGCATTCAGATCGGTTCATCCTCCGGTTTGTGTATGTTTATGGAAGGAAGTATCAAAATTCTTATCCTATTACATGTACTGAGATGATTCCACGTACCTTGAGGATAGCTTTTGCGCGTTCTAGTATCAGCATCTTCATTCTGATGAATGGTAACTATGTATTAACCCCCATGTATTTTCTGCGTTACTTCTCTGCGTATTATTGATATATGAACACGGACTTATAGCATAGGGAAGCAATCCATAATGTCCCCCCAGATATCTAGTAATCCGAGAGGTCAGCTTCCTTTAGAAAAATACAGGATCGCAAAAAATCTGGTATAATTTTAAGTTTATGACTTATAGCTAACTTTGAATCCACAAATTGCTAACACATGGAAAAAATATGTAAAATAATTCCCTATACAAGAAATAAGATTATTTGTGGGTTAAAATTTCGTAATTTTGGACGAACCATGCATGAAATCAAAACAGCGATAGAATCAAGCACCCAGCGTAACTTTGTAGCCGTAGTGAAAATCACTATTAATTATTGCAATAATTAAGATCAAAATTGGTCGGAGAGACTCCGGGAAAAAAAACCAATAAAATGACAAAAGAAAAATGGACTCTTAGTGAAGATGATTTTCTTGGACACACTTCCTAAGAAAAATTCATTAAAAAATAAGTTAAAATTATTGTATGAAAATTTGAAATTCTCATGATTTCCTGAGGTGCTTAAGTGCTGGGAAAAGGCTCAGTGTAAGGAACTTGCCTCTTTTTTTTATGGCATGTTAGGGTCCGTAGCTCTCTCAAATTTGACTTGTGTGTTGTGAGGCTGTTGCCTGATCATTAAGCCATCCTTGGGACTAGAGACAAATAGTAGGGTATCTACACGCGCTAAGCGGTAAAAAATAGCTCCCTACGATCCGGATAGATAGAATTTAAAAAATCGGAATATTAAACATCAATTGACCAATTAACAGCTTGTCGTGGAATAAAACTGAAGCTTTAGGAACAAATAGTACAACCTGAAGAGAAACAATTGATTAAGCGATCCATTAGATAGTAACGATTAAAGTAAAGACTGACAACTTTGATTACAAGGAAGCATGATTACGTCCATGTTAGTGAATCAATTGGGGAATCGAAATAAAGAAGCCAAACATTCTATTGATTTTCCCATTTGATGGATAAAACTATGCTACGAATTAAACTTAATCTAAACTAAGCTACACTATTACTTGGACTGGGTGCTAAGCCGAGAGAGATGTAGACCCATAAGAGAGAGCTATGAAATGTGAAAGAAAGTGTTTGTTTGATTTCGCCCTGCTTGGAGAGAGTACTCGCTGATGATCCGTCCTTGCCGTTATTTATAGGCCTTCAATGGTCGAGGATCAGACATTTGCATTGCTGCCCCTTTAGCAGTTATTTGATTTGGCGCTCCGTGTTCAATATTTGAAATTCTCTCATGCTTCACCTCCAAGTCTTCCTTTCCTATTCATCCTTGATCTCCATGAGGCCCTGTTCTATATTGCGGCTATTTCCTAAATGCGACACCCACCTCCAAGTTCTCCCATTCTAGCTCTTATTATCTTTTATCCTGGATCTTGTTGGGGAGGTACCATTAATAAATATGATTCTGAAGTATCGCTGTGTTGCTCTAGTCAACATTCGATCCTTAATTGTCGTGAGCTTGAGGTACAAAACTCTCGGTCAATTGGATCAATAATAGGTCAACATTGCGTCAAACAAAGTCAGACCAAATATTTTTATCAGTAACACGTCCGGCATGCGAACTCTTTTTGGTTTACTACCAGTATGTCTTGACAACCAATAAGAAGGCGTTCACGATATATGTCTCTAGCGTGTGAGCAATAATGGTTGCTATGTATTTTTAGCTAACGACCCAAGAACTAAATAGGCTTTTCCGCAACACTAAACAACAAAGTAGTGACGATTTACAATCGTTGGGTTAAACGAGTCAGTGCATTGTAACAGGTGCCTCATTTAGCAAGGTGATTATTCCTATAGGCGTCGTAATGTCAGAAAATGGTTTGTAACTAGAAACATTTTAGGCCTTGAGTCTTTTTGCATCACATTATTTTCCACGAGAGTCGAAAACTTGTAATTCGCCTTTACATAAAAAAAAAAGAAAAGAAGAAAAAGCAAACTACACTATACAAAAACACGCGCACAAAAGAAAAATAATAAGAGTAAGACAGTCACTCACTGAAAAAACAAAAAAAAGATTATGCGCACACAACAAATAAAAAACAAACTTCATTCCTACAAGAAGTCCTTGCAAAATGTGTACTGGAAGAGCGAGAATGAGCCTATGATAAGTAATATAATAGAACAATTAGATGGAGAGGAAATGGAGAGATCATATCTCCAAATTTTTAATACCTGTCTCAAATTAAAATAACGTGAGAGATATGACAGTTCTACGAACAAAGGCCGAACATTAATTTTTCCAAAAACATTCAAATACACACTGCCTAATTTTTAGAAGAACATTTGTCGTTTTGACTTTCTAATTTCCCCATATTGACATATCAAACTTTCAATTCTTTATGCTCAAGAATAACTAAGTTACGCCCAACACAAATCTGTTATAATTGTTAAATAGTTGTACCATTGCCCGCCCACAGTCCCTTGGAGGAAATATAAATCAATTTAAGAGAAGCCGTTAGAATATAACTAAAAAGAGCCTCAAAGTTTTTTAAAAATTAAACTTTGCGAGCTGAGTACAAAGAGGGTGTCAAAAAATTATTGTAAAAGAAAGCTTTCTACACTCGAGATTGCAAAGCTGCAAAAATCAACAACCCCCACATGATTGCATAAATTCCAAAMTTTAAACTTCAAAATATATTATTATAGGCAAATACTACTTAGTTGAYAAATAAATCAACCTTAACTTTGGATCATCACAAAAAAAAAGTGCAAACATTATTATTAACTTTAAAGCACTTTGAAAAATCCTTTCAAGTAGTCATAGAAAACTACGTTACTTGAACCATTGAATATCACAATAAAGGTGATTTTCCATTCCAAAAGCCATCATAAAAATTAAAAGCAAGTAAAAGCTTTGCTAAAAATATAAATGTTTACCATCAAAAGAGTTTTCTTCAAACGCTCACAAAAACTCAATCTATAAAATAAAAACTTGTTCAACTTCATCATCACAAATGATTGTATAATCATGTGATTATGCAAGTTTCCAWTCTAWTAATTATTTCAACAATAATATTCTTTGGACAAAAAAWCATTTCGAAAACATGTTTCCATTCTATTTTGTTGAGATAATTATTAGTAATCAAGCAACATGAACATATAGAAGTATCTCTTCATTTTAGTAAACATTTCAACAAAATATTAGATGTCAAATTTTTAAGTAAAAATTTCTTAGCAAAAGCATAATACCCATGTTTGTTGAAATGAATACTCAAAATGAAATCTTATGACACAAATCAAATAAAAACTAAACACAATAACTGAAATTTTATTTTTAGAATTAACCTCCCTTGATATAATAAAGAATCTGTCTTCTATGATATTCCAATTCGATACTATGCAAGCTCCTTTCCGATGATTGCATTAAGAAATCCTCCAATACCATTGGAATTGAAATCCACCAAGGTCATATATTTATTCTCAATCATGCACTCAAACTCTATGAATTTTCTCTCAAACTTTTCACTTGAATTGGAAAAAGAATAAAGTAACCAATGAAATTAGTTATCGTTTTTTATTGGAGATATGYGTGTTTTCAAGGGTACATCTAGGCTAGGAATTGATAGAGAATGAGATGGTGTGTCGTGGCAATAAAGARCACTGACTCGAAAATGATAACTCGGTGCAACCAAGGTGCACATTGTATTCGCCGACTCGTTAACAAATGTTTACACACCACCTCCACTCAAGGGCACTATTGGGTGAAGATTTGGAGCCACTTACACTTATGCTCAAAACAAGAAAGAAATGTGTTTGGTATTTTCATGTGTGTATTCCAAGGAGAAATCATATGAAGTATATATAGAACATTAGACTGAAGAAGATAGAAAGAGTAAGACTCTTTGGATTCCATAACTCCAAATGAAGAGCAATAATCCAAGGAGATTAAAGAGGCATAATATAACCCCTAAAGCAAGTAGAAAGACAAAAGGCTTTAATGGGAGTAAAAAGCCTTCATATGACATTGACCAAATTGCATAACCCTCTAATAATGTGACTTAGTTAGAATAGACCGCACCCAACTTACGGCTTTGAACACCAAACCGCAACCAACTTGTGGAGTAAACTGACATACTACTAGAAAAACAAATGTACAAGCCTTATAATGTCATTACAACTTATTGGAATTTCAACAATTAATACTTAATATTTCATCTTAAAAGTCATGGATTCAAGARTGTGAGTTTCCTTAATACTTCATATTTTTATTTTTAGTTGAAATGTACACATGCATGAACACTTGACATGTTAGAGGGATGGAGTCTACATGGCATGTTCATGCATATGTCAAATGTTCATGAACACTTCACATAAGAATTTAAAGGGTTTATTGCCCTGAATGTCAGGAAAGCATTTGACCATTGTAGGCTATGGTCAAAGTACCCTTCAGGTAGAAAGCAAACCTCAACATTAGTAAAAAGGTCAAGCCAATCTAAGTTTGCAAGGACTTTATCCAACTTGCAGAGAACCCTGTCTTGCCCATCCTGTTTGTTAGTCTAAGTAAATATCCTTCCAAGAAAATTCATATCCTGAACCTCTTAGTAATCAACACAGTCCTTGAAATGTTGGATTTCAGTAATAGAAACCATGCTCCTAGTTTTCCCATTCTTATGAAGAATAGTATTGAAGTCTCCTGCAATCACCCAAGCTCCACAGACAATAATATTAGCTAGACCTTTGATCATTTCCCAAAGATCTCTCCTCTCTTGCTTCCTGTTATAGGTAGGGCCGAGCAAAGGTCCAATCTAGCCTTGAAATTGGATCGACGATTCCATCCAGGTCCAGGTCTAAAAAAATTTTGGGTGCCGGTTTTCTGGTACGGTCCGATCCAAAACCGAGATTTTTAGGACGGACCGGTGGAGTAGAAAAATTATAAAATATATATTTATTTCATTTTTTTAAATACAGTAACTTCTAAGTTCTAACTCTTGGCCTCCCTCACTCAATCATTTTACCACCTCACGATAAAACCCTAAATTAGCTCCACTCCTCAGTTGCTCCTCCTCTAAATCTATTCCACCTCTCACGCCGTTCTCCTCCTCTAATCCTCACTGCATCGCTCCTCCTTCCGCCACTCTCCATCAAAGCTCTGCTATCTGCTGTTCTTTGTCGCAGTGCCACTCGTCGTCTCCGCACCCAGATCCACTCGTTGTCGCCTTGCTACTCGTCGTTGCTACACCACTATGCCCCTAGCCGTCTCCACGCCACCCACCTTCACAACGCCACTCGCGGGCAGCAAATAACAACAACATTATGAAGTACCAATTTCAGTATTATGAAGCAAACAACAATAGTAAGGTAGTAGTATGGTATTCACCATTGCGAAGTACCAATTTCTTTCCAACTTTGAAAACAACTACCCACTTTTTTTGTTGAGTTTGCGAACCACTACCCACCCTAGGTTTCCGACGAAAAAAACCACTCTCCGACGACTGGGCCCCACCAAATACCACTTTTACCCACAAAAACAACCTGATTATGTTCTTTTACCCTTATATCCCCCAATATATTACCCTTTTAAAGTAATGTGACCTTTTTATTTTTCTTTCATTTTCTTTTCTTTTCTTCTCTTTCCTGATTCTACTTCTTTCCTTGTTCATCATTCTTTCTTATTTCTCCTTCTTTCTTCCTATTCTTTCATTCTCTCTCCTCTCATTTTTATCATCTCCATTTCACTGCAATCCAATTCCACCCAATTCACTCAATCCCCCCAAAAATAAACCCCAAAAAACTAAGGTTCATTGCTCGCCATAGGTAATTGAATCAAAAAATTCCAAGTTCAAGTGCGAGAGTTCACCCATGTTCGATTGTGAAACAATAGTAGGTAGCCATGTGTGATCCTCAAATTCATGTCAAACCTCCCAAAATCACGTACAATAGCAACAAGAAACACGAGCAAAAACGATACAAAAAACCCCCAAAAATTCGATCCACAATGACCCAAATTCTACAAGGGTTTCGCCCCAAAACTTTCAAATATTCTGGCCAGAAAAGTCACTCAAATACCCCCCAAAATTCGAGCTCAATGCAAGCCGTAAAACCCCAAAAATTTTGAAAATAACCCAGTAAATTGGGTTAATGCGAAAAATCTGATTTTTTGCAAAATAAAAATGAGAAAATTGAGTGCTTTCAAGGATTTTCGTAAGTTATTATGAGTTTTGAGTGTGAAATTTGAGCTTGAATGAGCGAAGATAAGTGTTGAATGAGAGATGAGAGGAGAGAGAGTGAAAGAAGTCAGTAGAAATAAGAAAGAAAGAAGAAAGAAGAAAGAAAAAAGAAAAGTGAAAAAAAGTAAAAAAATAAAAAGGAGGGTATTAGGGTCATTTCATTTTTCAGGGAGGGGTTTTGCCGGAAAACAGGTATTTGTGGGGCCCATGAGAATTTGGGTGGCTTTGCTTACCTGAAATCAGGGGTGGGTACTGGGTAGTGGTTCGCAAACTTTATAAAATAAGTGGGCAGTTGTTTTCACAAAAAAAAAGTGGGTAGTTGTTTTCAAAGTTGGAAAAAAAGTGGGTAGTTGTAGGCAATTTTTCCTTAATTTAATTATATTGAAATAACAACTCTAAATTTTTGAATGTTTTAATATATTTCATGAGTTGACGTTATTTTATTTTGAATCCCTTATTTTGTGAATGTCTGAATTTTTCGTAGTTTGTGTTTGTAATTGAATTTTCCAATTGAAAAAGGAAAAACAACAGGTCTGGACTTGAATTTTTGGGTCCGATTCAGGTCTTGATCGGAATCAATTCAGGTCTAGTCCAGGTCCTAAAAAAATTGGATTTCGGTCTTTCGGTCTAGTCGGTTCAGGTCCGGTTCTAAACCGGTGCTCAGCTCTAGTTATAGGCATAGATAAAAGTGCATTCAAATATTTTCCTACTAATAATAGGTGTAACGATACATGTACAAATTGAGTAGTACAAGTGTTTATATCAATAACTTGCCTTATATCTTTGTGCTTATCGGTATTATTTAGTCCCCTGTTATTCTATATAAGGATGTTATACATGGGGATTAGGGGTGGCTAGGCTCATCACCATTCTCCCAGCTTCATGAGCCTTGTCCTTCTCACACGGTCATAAAATAGGCTTCTGCGAGCTAAAGAGTTCACCAAAGGCATTTGAGCAATTCAAATCTCGGCCTTCTACCTTCCTTAGGCTTGCTTGGCACCAATACAAATCCCTCCACATCTACTTGTCTTTTATCACCACTATGCCCTATCCCCTTACATTTTGAATATGTGACAGTTCTCCACTCATAAACCACATGTTGCACAACCTCACCACCATGTTCTTTAATAAAGGTAATTTCATCAGTAAATTTCTAATCCACCTTCACCTCTATCATGATCCTAGCATATCTTAGTCTTGTCTTCTTCGTTCTCTGTGGCTTAGTCTAACTGTTTAGGTTCTCCAATGCCTTAAATTAGCTTTAAAAGGCACCTCTACCCCTAGTACTGTTGGAGTTGAACTCCATTATTGTTTGCTTCAAAGAATTTGTTTGTCCCACATGGAAAGATTGAGACCATTTCTTGTTATTTATAAAGGGAAGTGTGCTACTAAGTGTTTGAAGCTAGTGTGTGGGCTAGGCTTGGGCATCCCCACGCGCCGCCGTCCGACTCGTGCTTGTGACACGGGTGCGGGTGTGGCCCGTTTTACACTCCCTCTATATTTTTTGGTCAAACTTCCTTTGTTCATTTGTAATGTTTAATTGATTTCTATCTGTTACAAATTGATTACGGAATTATTCTTTCCTGATTTTTTGCCTCGAAATCTTCCCTCATTAATTCCGTAATCTTTGACCTTCTAATTCCCTTAACCAATATATATTGGTCTTCTTCATCTTCAGATCTACACACAGAAAATTCTTGCTCCACAAAAATTTAAACACAACTCTCTGTTTCTCTTTGGGCATTGTTCGATCGAGTTCTCAATCCGGTTTTTTGCAGTACACCATTAAGCCGGAGTCGTGTAATCCTGGGGGTCGATTGCCGTGAGGCCGTGTGTACGAGTACGGGGCAAATTCGACTTTAGGACAGTGATTCCGATCACGCCACGACAATTCAAATAAGTTTGTTCTTTGTATTACTAGCCTTATTTCCAACAAGTACTTCACATTCAATTGAGGAAGTTGAATCCGAATTGGCACCTCCGATCCAAAGAGTCTTCATTTAGAACATCAATACTAGGAGTCTATTATCCCATGACTTCACAATTATGTCCTATCCATCCAAAGCATTATCATTAACCCCCGCCCCCTTTTTTGGCAACAAACCTCACCACATACCCACCATTATCAAGTGGTGCAATCAGATCAATGCCAAAATTTCCCCAAATCCTCTTCAAAAACTCCTCCATAACAACCAAGGGTGGTCTCGCACCCAAAACAACGCACCTCACTGCAGTTGTCTGAAAGGTAGAAATTGGTGTGGAGATGAGTAAAAAATGCTTTAGAAATGTTATACTGCTGCATGGCGGGGCGCCAGATTCATGGCGAAGCGCCATTGCATTCTGGAAGCAAAGCTGGAATCAACAAGGAAGCAGTAGCAGATGGCGGGGCACCACACAGGTGGCGGGGCGCCATCCTGGTGGCGCGGCGCCACTGGGGTGGCGGCTCGCCATTCCCCTCTTCTTTGTTTGTGCGGTTGCTCTGTTTCAAGCGGTGCAAGCGGTGGGAGTATATATATGTTTCTTTGACTTTTCTATCATTATCATTGTAACACAAAAACACATATTCTCTCTCTAAATACTCTCAATCTCTCAAAACCTAGGTTTAAGCATAGAATTGAGTTTAGCTTTGCAATTTCATACAATTGGAGCTTGTGTATTTGGAGTTTATTCATCAATAATCAAAGTGCTACAAAGGGTGGGTTTTTCTCCCGGTTCTCAGGTTTCCCACGGTAACTCTATCTCACTAAATCTCTTTAATTTCTTCTTATGTACTTGGTTGTTGTTGTTGTTTGATTGTTCTTCCATAAGTATTGGATTATACTTGTTGTTGGGTTTGTTCTTGCTTGTTTGGACTTGTCTACTTGACATAACAATTGGTATCAGAGCCGAGGTTAATCTTTGGTGGTTTGTGGCTTAGTTTTGAGTTCATTTGTAGTTTGAAGTAAGGAAAACTCAGGTTTCTTGTTTTAGGTGTATTGAGGTTGAATTATTGATTGTAATTTGGAAACCTTGATTGTCAAAACCCTAAATTAAGATGGAAGAGGACAAAATGAAAATTGAGAAGTTTGATGGGAAAGACTTTAGCTTTTGGAAGATGCAAATAGAGGACTATTTGTATCAAAAGGGTCTTCATCTACCTCTCGATGGCAAGAGGCCGGATAGTATGAAAAAGGAGGATTGGAGAGTGCTAGATAGACAAGCACTTGGAGTGATTAGGTTAACTTTGAGCAAAAGTGTTGCTTATGGAGTTAAGGACATAACTACGACGGAGGAGGTGCTTAGCACCTTATCGAACATGTATGAGAAGCCTTCCGCTATCAATAAGGTGTTCTTGATGCGTCGTTTGTTTGAGGTCCGGATGAATGATGGTGGTTCGGCCGCCGAACACATCAATGAGATTAGTTCGATTCTATCCCAACTGTCATCGGTCGACATAAAGTTTGAGGATGAGGTGAAAGCCTTGATTTTGCTTTCTTCGTTGCCTAGGTCGTGGGATGTGGTGGTTTCCGCTATTAGCAACTCTTCGGGGAAAGAAAAGTTGAAATGTGAAGACGTGAGAGACTTGATCCTAAGTGAAAGCTTGAGAAGGAAAGAGTCGGGTGAATCGTCTAGTGGTGCCTATTCTGCTGAGGGGGAACGGGGGAGACAAGCAAAAGGAAGCTCAAGGGGTCGATCGAAGAGTAAGGGGAGGAGTAAATCGAGGTCAAAATCTGGAATTGTGTGTTGGAATTGTGGTACAAAGGGGCATACCAAGAGGGAATGTCCTAATCCCAAGAAGAAGGGTGGCTCGGGGCAACACAACAAGGAAGCGGGGACTTCAATGGTTAGTGTAGCTTCGAGGTGGTGATTCGGGTGATGATGTCTTGGTTCTTAGCGTGGACAGTCCAGTTGAAAATTGGATACTTGATTCGGGTGCTTCGTTTCATTCTTCTCCGTGCAAGGAGTATTTTCAAAACTTCAAAAGTGGGAGCTTTGGAAGGGTTTATCTTGCGGATGGCAATGCTTAGACATTGAGGGGAAGGGAGATGTGACGATCAAGACTTCAAGTGGGAGTTCATGGAAGCTAGAGGACGTGAGATACATTCCCGGGCTAAGGAAAAATCTGATTTCGGTGGGTCAATTAGACTCAAGCAGTTATAAAGTCATGTTTTGTGAGGGAAGTTGGAAGGTGTCCAAGGGAGCCATGGTGGTTGCTAAGGGCGCTAAAACTGGAACCTTGTACACTACCTTAGGGTGTACGAACATGGTGGCTACTACTGCAGATTGTGATTCCAAGCTATGGCATGCTCGGCTTGGTCACATAAGTGAGAAAGGGATGAAGATGCTAGCTTCAAAGGGGAAGTTGTCGGGGTTGAAATCAGTCGACATGGATTTTTGTGAGACTTGTGTCTTCGGCAAACAGAAGAAAGTTTCTTTTACAAAAACCCAACGGTCCTTGAAGAAGGAGAAGCTAGAGTTAGTGCACACTGATGTGTGGGGTCCATACCCCATACAATCCCTTGGCGGTTCTCACTATTTTGTCACCTTCATTGATGACTCAACCAGGAAAGTATGGGTTTACTTCATGAAGCACAAGTCGGATGTGTTTGACAGGTTCAAGACTTGGAAGGCGGAGGTTGAGAATGCTTCGGGGATGAAGATCAAGACGATCAAGTCCGATAATGGAGGTGAGTATGAGTTGCAAGCTTACATTGATATATGTAAGGAACATGGCATTGTTTTGGAGAGGACGGTTCATGGCAAGCCTCGACAAAATGGGGTCGCTGAAAGGATGAATAGGACGTTACTTGAGAGAGCAAGGTGTATGAGGTTGTATGCGGGTCTACCTAAATGCTTTTGGGCGGATGCAGTTAATGCTGCGGTTTATTTGATAAACCGTAGTCCCTCGGTGCCGTTGGATTTTTCAATTCCGGAAGAAAAATGGAGTGGAAAGGAGGTTTCTTACTCGCATTTGAAGACTTTCGGATGTGTAGCCTATTTGCAATCCGAGAAGAGAGACAAGCTTGATCCAAAGGCCATCAAATGCTACTTTATTGGGTATGGTGATGCGAAATACGATTATAGGGTGTGGGATCCTAAGGGCCGGAAGGTCCATAGGCATTGTGACATTACTTTTAATGAGACTTCATTGTATAAAGACAACTTTGGTGGGAAATCTTCAGAGAAAGCTTCATTGGAGCATGAGAAGGAGTTCGTTGAGCTAGAAAGTCCTAATGCTAGAATTGGTGGGCAAGCACAAGAAGAAGTACTTGATGGTCCAACTCAGCAACTATCTCCTCAACAACGGGATCATACTCCGGTGGGTTCGAGCTTGGGTGATTCAGAAGAAGAAGATGATGAGGTTCGGGATGAACCACATGTTACTCCGCCAAGAAGGTCTACAAGGGTCACAAGGGCACCAAATAAGTATTCTCCATCGGCAAACTACTTGTTGTTGACAGATTCGGGTGAGCCGGAGTGTTATGTTGAAGCAACGAAGTTGGGTGACTCAAAGAAGTGGGAGCATGCAATGAGTGAAGAAATGAGTTCATTGGAAAAGAACGACACTTGGGTGTTAGTTGATTTGCCAAAGGGCAAGAGGGCTCTAATGTGCAAATGGATCTTTCGAAAGAAGGATGAACCGGATGGTGATGTTCGGTACAAAGCTAGGCTTGTAGTTAAGGGTTTCTCTCAGAAGGAGGGCATTGATTTTCACGAGATCTTTGCTCCGGTGGTGAAGCTCTCTTCTATAAGGATCCTACTTGCAATCGTGACAGCGGAGAACATGTTCCTTGAGCAGATGGATGTAAAGACGGCATTTTTACATGGGGATTTAGATGAGGAGATCTACATGAAGCAACCGGAAGGGTTTCAAGCTCCGGGAAAGGAGGACTTGGTGTGCAAGCTGAAACGGAGTCTATATGGGTTGAAGCAAGCTCCGAGACAATGGTACAAAAAGTTTGACAATTTCATGCTTAGCAATGGGTTCGTGAGGACAGATGGCGATCATTGTTGCTACTTTCAAAGGTATGAGGATGGTTGTATCTATTTACTTTTGTATGTAGATGATATGCTTATTGCGGGTCATAGCATGAAACATGTCAATGGTTTGAAAGAAAAATTGTCATTGAGATTTGAGATGAAAGACTTGGGTGAGGCAAAGCAAATACTTGGCATGAGAATTTCTAGGGACATTTCATTGGGTACTTTGAGGTTGTCTCAGGAGGAATATGTTAAGAAGGTGCTAATGCGGTTCAACATGGTTGATGCAAAGCCTCGGCTCTCACCTCTTTCATCGGATGTCAAATTGACCAAGGAGGATTGCCCAAAGACTAAGGTGGAAAAGGAAAGGATGTCTGTCTTTCCTTATTCATCGGCCGTAGGTAGCATGATGTATGCTATGGTGTGCACGAGACCCGACATTGCACAAGCAGTGGGAGTTGTGAGTAGGTTTATGTCAAATCCGGGTGAGAAACATTGGGAGGCTGTGAAATGGCTCTTAAGGTATCTCAAGGGTACTTCAAGTATGGCTCTCTGCTACAAGAGGAATGGTGTTGTTCTAGAAGGTTTTGTTGATGCTGATTTTGGGGGATGCTATGATTCGAGCAAGAGCACTTCGGGGTATGTGTTTACTATTGGCGGGACTGCTATTAGTTGGTTAAGCAAACTTCAGAAGTGTGTCTCCATGTCTACGACTGAAGCTGAGTATGTTGCTATGTCAGAGGCAGGTAAGGAGATTGAATGGCTCAAAGGATTCCTATATGAGATGGGTTTTCAACAAGATGTGTGTGTGTTGTATAGTGATAGCCAAAGTGCCTTGCAATTGGCTAAAAATCCTGTATTTCACTATCGGACCAAACATATCAAGCGGCGTTATCATTACACTAGGAGCTTAGTGGATGATGGAACGATGTGTTTGAAGAAAATTGCCGGGGCGAAGAATCCGGCTGATATGCTCACAAAGGTGGTGACTAGTGAGAAATTGAGGTTATGCCGAGCCTCAATTGGTCTCAAACATTGATGCTTGAGATGTTTTGTGCCTTTGATTGGTTTTGATGATGATAGTTGGTGTATATGTATTATGTACATTAATGTTGTTTTTCCATGGTGGTTAGCTGTTTTTTCTCCATTTGATTTTTTCTACTTATCTCCAAGTGGGAGATTGAAAGGTAGAAATTGGTGTGGAGATGAGTAGAAAATGCTTTAGAAATGTTATACTGCTGCATGGCGGGGCGCCAGATTCATGGCGAAGCGCCATTGCATTCTGGAAGCAAAGCTGGAATCAACAAGGAAGTAGTAGCAGATGGCGGGGCGCTACACAGGTGGCGCGGCGCCACTGGGGTGGCGGCTCGCCATTCCCCTCTGCTTTGTTTGTGCGGTTGCTCTGTTTCAAGCGGTGCAAGCGGTGGGAGTATATATATGTTTCTTTGACTTTTCTATCATTATCATTGTAACACAAAAACACATATTCTCTCTCTAAATACTCTCAATCTCTCAAAACCTAGGTTTAAGCATAGAATTGAGTTTAGCTTTGCAATTTCATACAATTGGAGCTTGTGTATTTGGAGTTTATTCATCAATAATCAAAGTGCTACAAAGGGTGGGTTTTTCTCCCGGTTCTCGGGTTTCCCACGGTAACTCTATCTCACTAAATCTCTTTAATTTCTTCTTATTTACTTGGTTGTTCTTGTTGTTTGATTGTTCTTGCATAAGTATTGGATTATACTTGTTGTTGGGTTTGTTCTTGCTTGTTTGGACTTGTCTACTTGCCATAACATTGTCCACAAATCAAGATCCTCCTGCATATCCTTAAAATTTATTTTAGGCTTAAGAGTCCCTGATGGAATGGTACAGTAATTATAGGGATTTTGCAATGGAATAGTACTAGGCATTATCCTTAAAGTTCAATGAACGCATTATACTAAAGCTCCGATTGCCTCGGAAAAGCATCATCACCAACAGTACCTGAAACAGCTTTCACCGCCTTCTTCCCGATAACAATCTATGTGTGTTTCTTCCCCTTAGTCGTCGCAGTTTTCTTACCCTTTCCCGAGATCTCCTTCCTATGCCTTCCCCTTAACACACAAGGTGGAGAAATTAAAGAGAGAAAATCAATCAATGACGTTTTTAGTAATCTACTGACATTTGGTTGAAAATTATTAAAGATAGATTTTGTGCATGAGTTTATACATGGGATTTTAATTGTGGTCAATTATTCAAATCGTTGTTTGGTTTAGAATATAGTGGAGTCATTTGCAGGATGCATATCTTTTGATAAAACTTAGTTATTAGTTATAATATATTTGTGGGTTAATTTTGTGATTGCTTCTTTATTTGTAAGTATATATATTTAGACTAACTACTACTCAAGTCTCCAATGCTGCAAGATTGATATTTGCGGAAATGTTTCAGGGAAGTTGATATTTTAATTAGATCCACACAATTCTTTGAATCGTAAAAGGAAAAACAGGTACGCTTATGTCAATCATACTACTCAAATAATATGATCTGATTTGGCTTGTTCTTAATAATAATACGTTGGGGCATGTCTCCTAAATTGTATATACTTCTACATTTATTGTATTCTTATCATATAAGTGTTATGGAGGTGTTATAATTTGCACCTAAAGAACTTGGTCAATATATATCCCTTTTAAAACAAATATTTTATAGGGTATTTTTGAATTAAATCCGAGTTTTAGTAGTGGGATGAACGACATTTTAATATACACTCTTATCAATTGGCATTTGTATGATTTGATGGCTTAACATATAGCCACTCTCTAATCCTTAGTATTTCAAAACTAGATTTTTGTTTGAAACAACGTATCATCATCTTGCTTATGACACTCACATGTTCATATGTGCCCTCCTAATTCTATATTTTGCGTACATGACTTACATTATCATGAAGTACCCATACATATATATGAACCTGAAGTTCTATAGATTTATATAAAGCACTCCGTATATTACTRGTTTAGTTCATATAAACTTGAAGTTTCCTAAACTTAAAAAAAGCTCGAAGCCTCCAAGAATATAATACAAATACATGCACATGACCTAGATAGGATTCYTGACAATTCCCAAAGTATGTTGCTCAAATAATCCACCATTCACAATACCATAGGTGCAATGTCATATGAATGTATAAATTTTGTTTTGAATTGTCTATATAATATCTTTTGGGTGGATATTTAAAGATATCAACTATAGTTGGGTGTTGGTAAATAACAAGATATGCTCATTCCCAGAAGTGAATGAGAAATTGTATACTCGAAAGAATTATAAGCATGTTTATATGATGTTCTTTGATTATATGCAAGACATTGTATTTATGAGTTTTAAGTGGTTGAACATGACGTTGCTTGTAAACATGACATTGTGAGCAACTTCTTTGATACATATGTTAATCATGCCCATACATATAAGATAGTTTGTTTTAAAAATAATGTAAGAGGAACACTTTATTTGATACATGATTTTATCAAAGGAATTTATGAGTTACAAGGTGCAAGGAATGTGAAAGGTTGTTGGACTAATTTTCATATCCCCATATGCAATGATTAGGGGAGATATTYCTTATTTGATTAAATCATGAAATCATTGRACAAATGAATAATAAGATGTATTTGATACATACATTAGCTCAAAAATATTTTGTGGCCACATACTTATCTGGAATGAACCATCTTGAAAATGAGTGTAAATAGTTGTCATTGTCAATCGAATATGTTAATTGCTCCGATCAAAATTGATATCCRAGAAGGACAYCATCTATTGCTAATGATATGATGTATAACACGCCTGAAGCGTGACAAATTAATACCTTATAATGATAAGAATTGATGATCAGTTACAAATATGTATTTTCATATAATTAAATATTAGTATGCCCATGCTACCATCCTGAAGATACTAGCATATGGATAAATTCAGTTCACTATATTACTAGCTGTACATGCTTGAGTTAAATTTCATGTTCTAAAACTTAACATCAATTACTTGATGAAATTAAACATGAAACTAGAACACGCCTGAAGTGTGGTATACAATTATACACACTCAAAAGAGGAACAAGCAGCAGAATGATAGACAATGACAGGTTTAACAATGATACACTTTTTGATGAATCATTGAATCACCTAAATAAAAAAAAATGTAGTGTTTTTTTATAATAATATGTGATATGTTACGTGATCTAGAAGAGTACAAAATGTCCAAAAAATTTTATATGCAATGTATCAAGAGATATCCAGTAGAGTGTGAGTTTTGAATCCAAGTATTAGTTATTGTCTTGCCAAGCTGTAAAAAGAAAAACATATTAGATCTTAATTATATTAGTTGAGTTAATAAAAAGTTGATCACCAATTGATGAAAAACAATCTCTAACCTGAAATTTTAAGAAAAGCGATTGGAATTGATGAATTAGTGCTAGGCCATCCCGGTTTGATAATATACCCGTCGTGTAAACCTGAAGTTTCATTTGACATAAGAAAGCTTGATGCGCTCTCGTTCATGTATACTCATAGTTGCAAGGCATAACATCGAGATTAAGCCATAATTTGATTAGATTTAGAGTTTGTTTTGAGAAAGATTCAAAAGATTCGTATGTTACGAAGCATTGTATGGGGCATATATAGAGTGACAAAGCTTCACCATGTTCACCATAATAGTTATATGTTCTTCATCTTGTGACTATAGCAAGCTCACCGTATGAGTGACTAGAAGCTCACCAAGCTACTTGTATGTAAATTTGTGAATAACTAGCTATCTCATTATTAAGTTTATGATATCCAAGAGATTTATTGTCTAGTGGAATACATAACAAGTGACTTATATATATAAAAATTCTCTTAACTGGGCTAATATCATGTCAGCACACAAGAAATGAACAGAATGAGAAAACAAGCTGGCAATCTACATGTCTCCCCAACCATTGATGTTGATCTCCAAGAAGGAGAACAATTATGACAAATTAATAGAACATTTGATATACATATTATCGCTAAATGAAAGAAATGATTTTCCTTTTAAAAATTACCCTAGAAAAGATGATATTTTGTTGTGTAATATAACTCTGTTATCACATATATAAAATTTGTTGAAAAGTTTTTTAATGTGATGAAATTCTTGCACATGACATTATACATCTAATTGGTACTTGAATTTAACGCCCTGGATTATTGAAATATTTTACCACTTAGGGGGAGAATTGCGTAATTGGCAAATAAATTACATTGCTTTGATGATCCCCTTTATATGAAAATTTGAGAATGTTATCGTAATCATGTGACGTCCATATGGTTATCAAGAGATGTTGTTGCATATATGATTTGATTTGTTACGTTATGGACCCTTATAGAGATCAGAGATACATTTTGTCATCATTATGGTAGACATTGAAGATAATTTTGTCAATTCATACCTTGAAAACTACACCTGAGTTGTAGCCCATAGTTGTATATATCAGTTCCAAATGAGTGATTTGCATACTGGCAAGATGGTGCAGCTGACACTTTTAAAGTTTACTAGTATATTAGAATATTATAGTGTATGAAATATACCTAAAAGTGGTATGATATCTGATTCTTATAATAGATGTCCTGATGATATAAGAAAGAGTTTGATGTACGAATTGAAATATTTATTCAAAATATCATTGTTCGAGATAGGCATGCAAATTATTCTGAAAATATTATTGATACCGTATATGATGGAACGATAGATGATATGCCATACTGCAGAATAAGTAGACTTGAGAATTAAGAGAATCTAATACTATAGTCTACTTAGTGTCGACATATAATGATAATCACAGCTTGATCATTGACCAGAAAGTCAACAAAAATAACTGATGATGGATATCAAAGATTTTCATGGACCAGAAGATCATCGAAAATGATTTGATGGAATCCATACTGTATTAGTTGTCTTGCATTTTGAGTTTGTATATTCAATGTGCATCTCTGATCATAGGTATAAATAACTACTCATTGCAGTTATATATGGATTATAACTAGATGAGTCATTCATTCATTGTTTTGCATGCACTAGTCTCATACGTTAAATAAATGTTTGATGTAATGAGATTTGCCTATTATTAAGAGGAATGTACAATTCAGCAGTGGAGATTCACAAAAGTGATCTATATTTCATTGGGATGAAATTAGCATGTGTGATCATGCATACAAGTCCCTGAAGAATTAAGAAACCAACATCTCCAATAACTAACCCTTCAATTTCTATAATTATGGAAAAATGGCAGTGTTAATGTTGTTATTAGCTCCTAAAGAGTTATTGATGATTAAAATATTAACACCTCAACCTGGAAGTTGAGCATGTACGTGAGAGAAAATTACTCATTTTTGTAGTCATTGATGACACTCTCGTGACCAAAATCGCAATTTATGTATTAATTTAAAGAATTACAGTTGTGATTATCTTGATAAAAATAATAATCTTACTGGTCCAGAAGAACCATAAGAAAAATATGAAATTCAATTACGTAATTCATCTGAGATTGGAAAAATAAAAGTTGGTGATATCAAGTGTTACATGAACTGGTTTGGATAAATATATGATTCAATATAGATCAACATTTGTACTATATAAGGCCTCCAGAGTAGATTCAATTAGATGGTCCAAGCCAATTAGAAATGGAACTTAATGAATGAAATATTTCCACACAGTACAAGAGAAATGAAGACACCTCAAGTTCAGAAGATTCAAAAGGTCCAACTCAGAGGATAAACTTTCAAGGAACGCTGCAATGGCGAAGTTTCTAACGAACAACAAATTCTTTTTATATCGGATGATCTCAAGTTATGTATTCATCAGGGAGAGAATGCGCGTTGCACTCTTTTTCGCTTAACATGGTTTGTCCAATGTGGTTTTCCTGGTAAGGTTTTTAGGAGCAACATCAATCCTCATGCGCAATTATGAAATAATGTACTCTGTTGCCTTCACGAAGTTTTTTCCTTGTTAAGGTTTTAATTGAGGGCTATTTCATGCAATGGACATCCAAGCGGGAGTGTTATTTACATAGTTTGTGATGTCCCATGTAGTCTTCCTAGGGTTTAATCTCATTTCCTCTAGAATAATCTCGTAGTATCATCATATGCTCTTTAGTGCCTTGACAATACTGAATGGTGGTAACTTGCCGCTAGTCTACATATATACTTTGGTTTTTTGGCTTTATCCTGTGTAGATGGTGGTGTATTTGGATTCCTTTTGATGATGAGGATATATACGACAATCATGCTTGCTCACACCAGATTATCCTCTCTATCGCTTGCGATACATTCTTTATACTTTTAGTTTCTATAACATAGTGAAATTAACAGCCTTTGTTTGCAAGGACATTTGCCTGGTGATCTATACTTAATAACCTATACTGTGTTATTTCGAAATATAAATGTGAATAAATTTATTGGAAAAAATTAAACTAATATCCCACCTTTTATGGGTCTTCTCCATATGTAATTCCCAACTTCAGAAACTACATTTATAGAGTGATATCCCAACTAAAACACTGAATTTCCATCATTTTATTTTTTAACCTAAACCTATACACAGTTAAGAATTTAGTTTAAATACATGGATTTTCGTCTGCTCTATGTTTTTTCTTCTCTTTCTGGAGCTTAAACCTTTTTTGGCTACCCATCTTTGGCTATTGTTTCCTTCTTCCTTTTCTTTCTTCTTGCTTCTTTCCATTTTTCCATGGCAAACCTTCCACCAARTGAAGATTCACCAACTGKAGATATTACTATGAATGATTCATTCGATAGCCATAACAAGAATGTCCATCCACTCAGTCCACATAGCAACCATTGCAATTCTAACGTACACGACATTACTACAATAGATGCCTCACCTGAGGTCCCTGTATCTGGGGTGAATGCTTCTCCTAATGATGTTACAAGCTTGTCCAAGCCTGTCTCCTTCAGGGATGCAGTCCAAAAATCTTCCCAGTGGTTTGAAGAGGCACGYAAAATCATACATGACTCCATGGAGTGGGACGATCACAATCATGTTCCACCTATACTGATAAACCAAATGCAGTGGCCTTTAGTAAGGAGGTTCTATCTCGGCTTTGAGATCCTTGGAAATTATCACTTATGGGAAAGTGCCTGGGGCTGACCATTCGTCCAAGTGTGATCACCCAACGAGTTCATGTCATGTGGAAACCTACTGGTGCTATTGAGATAATTGACATAGGTCATAATGTTTATCTCTTTAGGTTTTCAAATCAAAATGACCTTGAACGTGCCTTGTTTGGAMGACTGTGGTATATTTTTTATCATTATCTCATGTTGTCCAAATGGAAGCCTAATTATCGCYCCTCACAAGATGCATTTCAAACAATGTCAGTTTGGATTRGCTTTCCTGAACTTCCYATTGAATACTATGATAAAGAGGCTCTGTTTGAGCTAGCTCAAACTGTTGGTAAGCCACTGAGAGTTGATTATGCCACTGATAAACTTACCTGGGGAAGATATGCTCGTGTGTGCGTTGAAATTGATCTTCAAAAACCCTTACTGACTGAGGTATGGGTAGGAGGTATGATTCAATCCATTATCTATGAAAACATTCATAATCTATGTTTTTCTTGTGGAATTATTGGCCACTCGAGTGTGAATTGTGCTAAGAATAAARGAGTTCATGTTACGGCTGAAACGCCTACAATGGTTGATCCGCCAAGTATAGTTGAAAATGGGRCGCATACCAATCCAGTCGATGGTGCCCAAAAGTCTGCTTCTTCAGGCCCTGTTGATCTCATGGTACAACAAGTTGATCCATCCACTAGTACTTTTGCTAGTCACGTGTCTGCCAATGTCACAAACTGAGTATCTAATCTCTCTCTCTC
>SNQN01006265.1:21837-39662 GCA_008642245.1 Bassia scoparia | reverse complement strand
CGGGAACTAGTGGACCTGGAGGCTTGACTCGCGGGCCACTACGCCAGTTGCCGGCCCGGTCGACAACTGCTCTCAGATCGGCGGCGGATCCCTGGTATTAAAACCATGATGTTGTATATAGTTTTAGGCGTAAGGGGATCACTGAGATTGTGGCGTGGGCAACACTCGCAATGTCGCAACACACCCCATAACGGATCGGTGCATTCACATGGCGGATTATCATGGCTCAATTCCGATGACATGAAATGCTTGACTGTATCATTTGAGAAGCCCCTCACTGAGTGGATGTGCGGGAGTGCGAAGCCCTGACAGTTTTGGCGACTTCACTGGGGATAATCATGCATTTTGGTGAGTGGAACAAGACTTGAAAGTCTCGTAGTTCATATTCATAATTAATTGAATTTATTGCTTGTGGACCAAGACTTCTGTTATATTGGGTCATGTCCTAGGAATTTTAGAAGAGCTGGCATTCCCTAAGGACTGGGATGAGTCTCCCCAAGGCTTCTAGGGGTTACAATAGTTTCTGCTATGCCCGCACTCCGAGATCAACTCCTGTAGAATTGAAATGTGGATTACCCTCGGAAAGATTGGATGATTGTTCGCTGAGATTTATGATTGGATAATCACATGTTGAGGAGGTCATAGCATGCCCTAGGTTCTCGCCCGCCCATAGGCCATTTAAAGGTATGGATTAGGCAGAAATTAGGGAATAGCTACGTGTGGTGTAACGAGAGTGCGTGCATCTGAATAGCGGGTATGGGGCTCTCGAACTCCTATTTAAGGTTACATTAACCTTATGGTTGAATGGTAATTCTAAAAATATTATTGTGGTGAGATTGTGATGCAATGGGACCTACGATGCTTCTATCTGCTTCTTAGGCGTAGGGTTACCACTCATTTCTAGGAGATTAGACACCTCTGGAAGCCAAGTCAACACATAAGTGGGACCCTAGTCTAGTTCCTGCTTTAAGAATCGCTTGCACCTAGTTGAAGTTGGAAGAGGGACTTAGTATTGGATGATATGTGTGTGTGTATTCAATCAATGTGCTTGTGGTATAACACTTGTGTTCACTTTAGGGTCCAGTAACATCTACAGTTTTTCATGTAAAGCCCAGATCTCCTTAACTACGTATAATGGTTTACAGGCATTTGTGAACCAAGAGGTTCGATGGGAGTCTCATAATAAGGTCCCATTTCGCAGGATACATCCACATTGCCAACACCGACGGGCCATTTCCGGATATCGGCAACTATGAAGGTCTGACCTTAGCTCCGACGATTTAGTGCGCAATTCAAGTGAAGTCTTGAAATTCTTGTAGTAATAGAGCTCATGTATTTCGGGACCTATATTTTGGAGAGGCCTGATGGTAGACTAAACCATTTGAATTAGGTTCGGATATTCAAATCAGTCAAGATGTATTCAAGAACCGTTGGGTCAAATTAAGCACGGCTATCAGTTGTCATCCAATGTTTCTGCGGATGTTACCGGGACAAGAGCCTTGAACATGCCATGGAATTGAAATTATTTGGTTCAACTACTCCCACCTTCAATCTTGTTAGAAACGCTGGTCAAAAAAAAATCTTAAATTGAAGGGACTAGTTTCGGGTGGGTGAAGTCTGAGTGCTTGCAAACACCCAAGGAACTTTGATTCAATGCTAGGATCCCATTCCATTTGAAGTGGCTCCGTTTTTGGATCATAATTAGTGGGTCCTCCTCCTCAATTACTGTGAAATATGAGGAACACCATTTGGGTCTTCGGAATATGGCGTATTCTGATCACGATTTTCGTCGCACGCGCCTTTAAATCAGATTAGGACTAGGTCTCCCGCATTTCTTGGGATTATTCGGGGACTCGTGAAAACAGTGATCTGAGGCGCTTTTGACACATCGTATCGGACCATATGTATATGTCGGGCAAATGAACACTCGGCTTGAGGGGCTCGGTACTCGGGGAATGTTATAGGGTGGATGGGTCAATTAAGAGTTTTTCAGTAGACAATCTTTTGTTTCTGGGGTTATGTGCTAATCAGTGGTATTTCTTGATTCAGACAAGATTAGAAAGACCACTAGCACGCAAACCATTGTTCCTATGCGTGTTTCGGCATATTATTTCGTAGGCAAGAAGTGGATACAACAAACTCATCCAGCACTATTTCCTTCTCAACAAAGGGTTTTCAACGAGTTGAAACCCATCTGTCTTCTGGTGATGACTTCCATCATCCCACAAAAAAGCCTAATTCCTATTCGTGGCTTTGATTTTCTGATCTCGAGAATCGCGCCCAACACCATTGGAGTGATAAATACAAATTAAACACGCCACTCAGATCCAATTCTATATGCCTCTTATAGTATATTTCTACTTTCTGATCGTCCTATATCGCTGTGGAGATCGATCTGATCTTGCCGGCGGTCTATCGGGAATCTAGGATTTGAGTCTGTTGGCAATGGTTTGAAGTCCTAAGTCCTAATGGACCCGATGGTGTCCCCTTTCCAATTCCTGCGTTCCCTTTGGTCTATGTAGTCTACTGTCCAGAAATTAACGGCAGGGCAAAATAAATAACGTGACCATGATATATGGAAATTATCCATATCTTTCATTCAGTCAAAATAAAATGTACTCACAGATTTGGTGGTTATTACTCTTGTGTCAATATTTGGAATTACATTCTCTTAAATTCTGGGGAACTCTCGCAATCGCCTATGTGCACGAGTAGGCAATAGTGTGGCCTTTAATTTTGGTTCTAATCCTAATCACTGAATTTAATTATTGAAAGGATGGAGCTTAATCCGTCCGCAAAGGTTCGAAGGCCCTTCTATTCACTAGCTCCGAGGAACAAAAGTCGACCCTCCTTCCGGAATAATTACAACAGATTTGTGCGGTCAAAGGGATCAATAGAATATCTCTATTGTTCAACCGTTTGTGATGTTAGCCAACATTACAGGACTAAAATAGAATATTAGCCCTATATCCAAAGATATCTTTCATCACATTCCATGCATCGGGACGGGCTATAGCCCTTTGGAAATGACAAACGTACGGTGAGAGGGTGTGTTAGAAAGTACGTAGCACGGATAAGAAGAAACAAAAAAGAGATAAGAAGACACATGGATAACAAAAGGGCAAAAGAAAACAGAAAAGCAAAAAATCAAAGTTTCAAATGTCCAGTCATTCACAAATGCAGAATCAATCCAGATGCAAATCCAAAGCTCAAAGGACCAGATATCAAATTATAATACGCACGTCACAAGAAGTCTACAGGAAGCAGCACAGTATACTGCGTTCACACGTGCGGTTCACACTTCACTATATTCATCTCAAATAGGGCTATTGGTTGCCAATTTGCCCTACAAAACCACAGCCGCCTATCATGGGAGAAAAACAAGGGACCAACGAAGGATAGACCCTTTCTCCACATCTAGGCGAAGGATGGTTCAAAGCGTCATCCATTCAGATACCTACGGTGGTCGCTTCCAGTGACTTCCAGTAAGGATACCGTAGGATGAGCCTGTATTCTCAGAGGTTCTTGACGGCTCAACTCGCAATTAACATTAAACATCCCGTAGGCTTGTAATTGGTCTTTGCGTGAAGTGCTGTTTGATCTCTTTGCGGTACAAAATTTGATAATGTGTTCTCTTGTCCAAGTTCAGCGCAACTAACATAGTCTCATTGCTTGAAGCATGACATCATTGAGGCCCAAATACCTACACACTGCGTTCTCTAGCGCGCACCCATTTATGCTTTGACCCCACATAGTCACAATTTGACCCTTTTTATTTTCGAACCATACGCTATTCTTTGGTCACCTTTTCAAGATCACGGTGCGTCAATCCCAAAGAAGTAAAAGCCACCTGACCTTGGGTCACGGAACCTTTCAGAGACGACACAATTTTGTAGCGGGGAGAACTCCTCTCAAGACTTCACATCAACAATCCATGTGACTACCTTCTATACCTGTTGGAATCTTCTCTAATTACAGCTTCAGTAAAATCCATACGTTGGTCGAGTCAGCTCTCTAGCTGGGGGCTTGTTGTCATCATGGTCTCCACATCTCATCAGATTCACAGATTCTGCGAGAAACGCAGCTTCCGCGTGTTCTCTCAGAGAGAATTCTGCAATATCGCACGATGCTTGATTTTCAATGCGTCTATCTATTGGCTATCAACAATTAAGCAACGGAAGGAAAAATATCATGAGAGAGTAAAATGACATCTCTTTGGATCCCTGTGGTCTTTCCAATCAAAGTCACTAGTCTCGCACAATTGTTTAGTCATATCACTGTCCAATGTCACACGTTTCTCTAATCACTCTTCAAATGCACTCTTCAATTGGCACTTGGTACTAGGATTGACTCTCACGTATCGGTCCTTTCAATGTCTAGAATCAGAACCTAGACAAGACACATTCAAATATGTCTGGAACCAGATCCTAGACTAGACCTCTTTCAAATTCAAAGGCTATTCAAATCATGTCTAGAATCAGACCTAGACAAGTACTTTCAAATCATGTTAGAATCAGACTAGACAAGTCACTGTTCAAATCACGTCTAGATCAGACTTAGAAAAGATTCCTTTCAATTCCAGAGACACTCTCAGATCATGTTAGAACCAGACCTAGACAAGAGACTCTTTCAATTCAAGGACTCTCTCAAATCCATGTTCTACAACCAGACCTAGACAAGGTCTTTCAATGGCTCACTCAAGTCATGTTAGAAGCAGACCTACGACAAGGCCCTTCCAAATTCAAAGACTCTTTCACAGAATCGTGACTATCTTGCCACTCTCTTTAATATCAAGGTCATAAGTTACAAGTCAACATATGCATGCATTTTCGCTAGACTAAAAACAATAGACCTCCATGTCGTCACCAAGGTAGTCCCTTAAATCCTGAATTAAGGGCTATCATTTTCAAGTCAACTCGCTCCATTTCTTTCGGAAAGCATGGGACGCAGTTTCCTGCATTTCTCCACAGTCAGCCCGAACGGGGAAATGGACGCTCCAAGGACTCAGACACTACATCGCAACATCCAAACCGAATGGGAACACGGTACAGGTAAAGTGCTAACCTTCTGTTTTTGGCAGGTACCCTTATTTTAATCTTTTTTCACTTTAAGATGGATTACATTTATTGGGCGAAAAGGGGGTAAACTCAGGGTTCTGCAGGTACGTCTTGAGTTGCTACGTTCCCGTCCGAATCCGAAATGTCTTGTACTTATCGTACTTAACGAAACATCAGTGAGACTCTGGAATCAGACGATCAAGTCAAAGTCGGGGGCTTGCTGTAGACACCTTGAAAACTCGTAGTCTTCCCCAAATGAGTAATCCGTGCATGAAGCATAACGCGTCTGCGTATTGTTTCGCTCAGCAACAAAGATTGCTTTGAACTCACGAAAAGTTTGGAAATACGTGTAGGTTTTGTACATCCGGTTAATTATTGAGCAAAGGTCACATCAGGCAAGGCAACATATTTCTGATCTTTCGATTTCATCGATAACTTAAAGGTTTTCAAACAGAATTACGCTGGCGATTCTCATGCCTTTTGTTTTCCATCATGTGCGTCACATTTTTCTGAATCCGCCGTTTTTTAAATAATTTTTCTTCATTTCTATTGATTTTCTATGAATTTTGCAATTTTAATAGCAGAATACGCAGAAAAATATCATGAATAATTAGAAATCTCCGGAAATACGTGGAAACCTTCTAGAACATTCTAGAACTCCTTGCTTGAGAGCAAGGGGTGTCTAGGTGCGTCGAAATCAAGGAATCACGAATAAAATCGGCAAGAAAATCAAAATATTTTCGAGGTTTTTGGAAAATATATACGCAAAAGTTGAGCGTATATACGGCAGGTATGGAGCGTATATTACGCTGGTTTCAGGAGCGTATTACGCTCATAACAGCGTATATACGCCTTCAAGGTGATATAATATAGTAAGTTTTCTTAGGGTACGGTTCTTGCCAAAATCTTATGGAAGTGAGTTTACAGCGTATATAACGCCTGAGGAATTTGAGTCCTGTTTATCATACGCTCCCATGAGCGTATATACGCTCCATATGAGCGTATATACGCTCATACCTCAGCGTATAACGCAGGGTTGCCTTTGCCTTTTCGTTTTTTTGCCTGCGTGCTATAATATACTCCCTTGGCCTTGTCTTCGAGCGGTCCGGGATCGGCTTTCAGACACGCACATTCGCCGAGACACATCTATCTTTATTCTTTCTCTCTCTCAAAAAACATTAGTCGACGATAGTCTCAAAACTACTATTCGTTTTCAATTCTAAAGCAGTCGACTTTCTGTTTACGATATCAACTGAAGCGAAATAGGGTATAAAATCAGAGATTAACTCACCAAAAAACTTTTTCACTCTTTTTTTTAATTCCTTTTGTCTCTTTTAATATGATTAACCTTATTTTGAGTTTTAATTCATTAAGCAATGTAAATCATTTTTAATATCGTTTTATGTAAATATGTAAAGGATTGTCAACTCAAGTTTTTTAAATTCGTTTTTATTGACACTTATTTTATTATCATTTCTTGTTATTAAATCCATATTATTATTGTCATATAACCTCCGTTGTTTGTCTCAATTAGCAATTCAAATCGAAGGCCGATTCCTTTGAGTTTTTATTCTAACAATTTGATTGTTTTGCAGGACAAAGGTGAGGAGGCCACATACATAATTATCATGCTTACTAACCTTTGTGTTTTTCAATGTCTTGTATAGTATATATTTCTATCACACTGTGTAATATTGGTTTAAACAAGAACCGGAAATTTTAATCGTTTGTCACATTAAAGTCAGATAATGCAATGGACGACCGGTTTTCTAAGCAACCTTATTAATATTGACTAACATCAAGCGATCGCCTTGTCCTTGTAGAAGTCTTGGTTTTTGTACATAATAGCAACTCACCTAGTATGTGTGCTTTCAAGATCAATTCAATAAGGCCTCTTTGATTCAATTGTTATGATTTATTGGAACTACAATGAGACCGGTAGGGCCGCTACATGCGGGCGAATTGGGTTACAGATCTGATTCCGTACATGTCCCGAACCCAGCACTTTGGTTACTGGACCCTATTGTGGGGCCACTAGTTTGGCACCAATGTTTGGGCGTCTCGAGAGAGAGAGAGGCGTGGCGATCCCTCAATATTCAACAACACACAACCAAGTCATTCCATGCGGATTCCATGGCTCAATTCCATGAACTGAAGCTGAGGTCACGCCCTCCTAAGGCGGGGGAAGCCTATCACACTCCTTACAGAATGTCCAAATCACCACAAGTGAGCATTTGCCATTGAACGCTGTCTCTTTGGGGTTGGTCTCCTTTGTCTTTGTTGAACTATTGTTTCTGGTGCCATGGAATGGTTCGAACCCTTTCCTTTGTAACCCCTTGAATTTAAACCTGGCAGACTTAGATTCAACAAGGTTCGCAGTAGAGGAGAATGTTCAGAGTTTTTCCTTTCAGCTACAACATGTTCTGCTCTTCAATCTTGATATGCGACCAACTATTGGAGAGTGGAAATCCTTTCTGACTTATGCTTCTAAGGATGGACATAACTCCCCAACGAAGGTGGTATCTTGTCCAGAAGGCAGTTGGCTTGAAAAGTATCACAATCTTCAAATACCCTCAGAATAATGATCAGCAATAAAGTCTCATACTCATGCACTTGTCAAACAAGTTTGTCATTAGTTCATTTTTAAAGCTTAACCAACGACTTACAAGTATATTCTTAAGTCCCATGTCATTAGTACCATAATTTTCAGTTTCAAAGCATCCCAAATTTCTTTAGCATCTTTATACTTACTATAGATCAGATAATAAGGTCCAGCTCATATAGTGCACAACATTCCACGACAAGTCTTTATTAATCCTTATCAGTCTCTAATGGAATTAGTTGGGTCAACATCACAGTAAGAGCAAATAATCAACTCCAATATGACCTAAAAAGAATACCTATCTTATCAGATCACATTTATAATTTTTCCAATCAAACGGATCCATCTTAGACATATCAAGATAATCCGTAATCAATTTGTAAGGAAAGGAAATCAATTATACGTTACAATAACAAAGTAAGTTTGAATCCAAAAAATAAGAGAAGAGAGTAAAACGGGTCCACCGCACCCGGCCGCATTCCGTGTCACGAGTCGGGCCGGACGGGTCGGCGGCGCGCGCAGTGGGATGCCCAAGCCTAGCCTACACACTAGCTTAACCACTTAGTAGCACACTTTCCTTATAAATAACAAAAAAGTGGTCTCAAACTTTCATGTGGGACAAAATTATTCTTTGAAGCAAATAATGGAGTTTTAAAACTCCACAAGTCTTCCTTGTGTTTAATGTGGTCGCGTAATTATACAGTAATACAGACTTCATATCTTGAATTGCTTAATTTCTTTCCTTTTTAAAAGTTTTCTTTACTGTGTTAACACTTAGATTATTTTGCAGTTCCATTATTGAATTTGTTGAGAATTCTACTTTAATACATAAAGAAGTTCCATGAAATCTTTCTTGCCTTTGGCAACAACACGGACAAATTCCTTTGCTCTGATCTTCAAAACTATTGGGCTTAGTAAATGTAAACTATTGTAGCCAGACCTGTCAATCGGTATACAGTGCAGTTAATGGTTGGACCAAACAATTAGTTCATTTCAGTTCAGTTAAATTCAATTTAACGACATATTCAATTCAGTACAAGTTTCAGTTGATAAGAAAGTCGCAGTTTAATTTAGTTTGAACCAGTTCGGTTCAGTCCAGTTCAAATTTTTGGGCGGATTGAAATAGTCCAGTTTAATATAGTTCAGTTCAATACAGTGAAAATAGAAGTTCAGTTCAGTTTTGGTTGATAACAATTCAGCTCAATTCGGTTGAACCGAATTCCAGTTCAGTTAGTTCAGTTTCGGTTGGTATTGGTTCAGCTCAATTTAGTTGAGTCGTGATTCAGTTCAGTTCAGTTCAGTTTTGATTAGTAACTTGGTATCGGTTCAGTTCAATTTAGTTTAATCATGATTCATTTCAGTTCTATTCTGTTGAATCGTGATTCATTTCAGTTCAATTCATTTTTTGGTTGGCATCGGTTTAGTTCAGTTCAGTTGATTTGATATTCAGTTCGATTCTGTTCGGTTCGGTTTTGTTTGATAACAGATGAATTCCATTCAATTAAATTGGGATCATGTTCAGTTTTGGTCGGCTAAAAGTGGGTTCGGTTACTATTTGTTCTGTTCAATTCGGATCAGTTTTGTTTTGAGAGAAGTTCATTTCAATCTAGTTAATTCAAAACCGGTTAGGCTTGAACTTGTTTGGTAAAGTTTCAGGAATATTGGTTCAAATCCGATGATGCCGATATATTACGATTTTGTTCCAATTAGGTCCAAAATCTCATCATGTTGTTGGTTCACTATATGTTGTAGTTCATGCATGTATCAACGATAAGAATGATTGAAGGTGGATTCTTGCATCAAGTTTTATAGATGTCGTTGAGTTATGAGTTTTATGATATCAAAGTCAACTAATCAATTCCGTCTAAGTTAATTAATGGATCATGCATGTATCCACGATGAGAATGATTGAAGGTGGATTCTTACATAAAATTTTATAGATGTCATTGAGTTACGAGTATAAGATATCAAAGTGAACTAATCAACTCTGTCTAAGTTAATTAATAGTGCATAACATGTTAATTAATCAACTCCATATAAGATCAAATTACTTATATATAGTATGTAAAATAATTAATCAAATGTAAACTCCTCTAATTAATTATTTAGTTTATTTCAGTTTCATGTCAATTAAATTTAGTGTCATTTTATTTCAGTTTAGTTGATTACAACTTCATTTAATTGTAGTTCAGTTTTAATCTATATCGGTTTTAGTTTTTTTTACTTTATTTAGGTTCAGCTGCTTATAGTTCAGTTATGTTTAGTTTTAGTTTCAGTTGATTACAGTGCAGTCAAGTTCAGTTTCAGTTAAACTCAGTTCAGTTTTAGTTAATTCCTGTTCAGTTAATCTCAGTTCCGTAAATTTTAGTTTTAGTTCTATATTGACAGCTAATTTTACTTTCAGTTTGTTCAGTTTAGTTACAGTCTAGTTTCAGTTTTATATTATCAGTTAAATTCAGCTTCAGGTTTACTCACTTCTGTTAAGTTCAGTTACCTACAGTTCATTTRAGTTCTGTTAATTCAATTATATATGCAGTTTATTTAGTTCAATAACCAGCTTTATAACCAAATTGACAACCCTAATTGTAGCCCTGAGTAMCGGTGAATTATGAGTCGAGTTCAAGTTTAATGAGTTGAGATTTCATCGAACTTTGACCAATTCGAGTCACATTTTTGACTAAGTTGATCCCGAATAACACGTGAGTTATTTATATTTGTAGCATCAATAGTGTAGTAGACATATTATTTTAGTTATTTAACCCAAAGTAATATAGGGTATTGGAAATTTCAAGTTTCTCGCAAGTATTAGAGTTGTAGCTCACGAGTTATCTCGTCTCATAATCACCCATAGTTTCGAGAGTAACTAGATTTTTAGTTATTCTATTATCCACAAATGAGACGAGTTAGATTCCAAACAAATAGAAACCTGCCAAGCCCACAGGGCCCAATTTCTATACAAGTCAAGGGTCGTCTAAAATCATGTGGTGTCGGGTTCATGTTAAGTTTCTAAAAATGAGCCTCTTACCCAATTCAATCCACATGTCGTACCTTGTCCATATGTGGGTCGGCCCATGTGCTCGTGTTAGGCTCGTTTCAATTCTTAAAATGGTGTTCATGGTCGGCCCATGCCTAGCTTTGTGATTTATTTTTATTTTTTTGTGCGAATGAGCCAAAAGGGCGGTACATTTACAATGGGGGAGGGGGCGGGGGCGGGGGATATGAGGATTCGAACCTCTGACCACACGGATTAAAGTTAGAATTGAAGCCACTACTCCAAACCCCTTCCTCTAGATTTGTAATTTATTTACTTATATTTAAAAACTAGTGTAATTCCCGTGCAACGTACGACTTATAAAATTAATTTTTAAAATAAATATAAGTATACTTACAAACGTTGGACTTTTAAAGATAGATAACTAATTAATAAATATATACAAAACCAATTAATATGGAGTACGAGTACTACGTATTATTAATAAGTTATTCAAATAAATTATTATTCATAATTAATACAAAATTAAAAATCGTACAATTCGTACCTGYCCTGAGGTAGACGACACATACTTATGTCATAAGAATGACCAAAATTTTATAAAAATTCAATATAATTATAAAAATTCAATGAATAATTGTATCTAACATTGATTAATTTTCAAATAAAATCTTTAATATATAGAGCAATTTTTGACTCAATAAATTAATTCATGTGAAGAAGGCTGCATTATTATGTATGTAAAATAGTGACATCAAATAATTAGATAATATATTATGATGATATGATGATGATGATGAATGAGTGACAACAATAATAATAATATAATAATTATAATATAATTAATCATAAAATCAAATAATAATAATAATAATAATAATAATATACTAATATATAATAATATTTAAATAATAATATATAATAAATAAAGTATATAATAATCAATATAACTAATAACATAAATAATTAATAGACAATATAATAATAATAATAATAAATAAAAATAATAAAAATATATAATAAATAATATAATAATAATAATAATATCATAATAATAATAATAATAATAATAATATAAAAACCACGGGACTGCTATAATGAGGCCCCCACTAGGTTTTTTCACAACGGACCGTGGAGACAACCTTACGAGTCACATTAGTGAGACAGCTGCTCCACACTCATGAAGAAGATCTGGCAGGACGTATATATTCACGAAGGTTAATACTGGTGCGGAATCCACCTTCTCCTTATCTCACGTCAAGTTGCCTTATGGAAATCACAACAGGAGAGATTACTCACGGCTTGGTGCTGGGCGGATTCCACTTAGGGTCTAGGCCAGACCATGATTAGTAAGACTTATCGTTCAGTTCTTTGCTATACGGTGTGGTGTGTCGTTGTCTCTTGCTGTGACGCCGTCTGCTTGTTCTCGGGTCTTCGTGTTGGCGACATTTTTGGGGATCTTGCTGTTCCTGTGTGAGCTCGTGGAGGTATCTAACAGTCGTATAATGTTGTTCGCGAAGCTGCGTCTTCTTGTGTCTGTTATCGGCTCTGGATTTTCCTCGTAAGAGGTAAATGTTGGCTGACTGTGAGGCGTCGGTTGCTCGTTCGACTCGTCGAGTATCCTGCTTTCTTCGGGATAGACGGCTGGATGTGTGCACGGACCTGACGGATCTTCTCATCTGACGACAATCGGAGTGTCAGACTTTGTTCCTGGTAGGTAGTTGTATGGCCGACACAACTGGATAGGCGGATGAAGGTTGCAGCGAGGGTGTCGGAGGCATGGCTTACGACTTGCTTCCTTTTTCCTTCTTTTCTTTTGGGGGAATTGGATAAGGGAAGCAGTCTGCCGCTTCCATGAAGCGGATCCAAGCTTACTCGCAGGCTCAGGACATCGGCCTACTTTTTATTGCTTGCTGCTCACATCTTGCGGATAGTGTTTTTGCTATGAGCTAGGGTAGAGGGTGGGGGGCGCAGATTGTATCTCGGCTCCCCTGGAACTTCTTGTAATTTGTTTGATGTTTGTTGCTGTAAGCTTAAACAGCTGTGGTGTTTGTGGTATAATAATAATAATATATAATAATAATAATAATATAATAAATAATATAATAAATAATAATTCAATATAATAATCAATAATATAATATAATAATAAATAAATAATCATATTATAATAATAATATAAATATAATATATAATATAATAAATATGATGAAATATGAATAATGATAATAATAATCAAATAATAATAATTAAAATAATTAATAAATAATAATACTAATAATAATAATGGTTATAATAATAATAATAATCGATATAATAATAATAAATAATACATTAATAAGGAATATTAGTCAACAACTACCCACTTTTTGTCCAACTTGAACAACACTCCACTTTTATTTTTTAAAAAAACAATCTACCCAAGCGTTTTTATTAATTGTTTTTGTAACCGACGACCACCCTGCATTTCCGGCCAAACAAACCATTTCGATTACTGTGGGCACCCACCAATACACCTTTCTTCCCTATTTTCGTGAAAGTACCACTTTACCCCCCCTTTATTTACCCCTTTTTATTCTTTTCATTTTTCTTTTCTTCGTTTCTTTTTTTTCTTGTCTGAGTGCACTTCTCCTTCTTTTATTCAACTTCCTCTTCTGCTTCTGCCTTCCTTATCACTTCCTCTTTTTTTTCTTTCTATTCTTTCTTCTTTTCTCTTTCTTTTGTTAGTGTCTTCTAACTATCTCTTGAGTATTGTTAACGAAAACATGTTAGATTTTGCTATTAGTGGACGGTGCTAAAAACAACTTACACTTCTGCCTTTGCCCTCTCTTTATGGCTTATACCCAATAAAATCAAAAAGTTAAAAGATAAAATTAGACAGAATAAAGCTATCAGATTGTTCATTCTACTCATTCGACCCACTCTCTCCTAACCAGCCCTAGTCGACCCTTGACGACGCTCTCTCTCTCTCTCTCTCTCTATCTGGTGCGTTGCGATGTGGCCCCAATCGAGACCGCTATTGTCTTGATGCGTCTGTGCGTGCTCTTGATTACCATTCATTTTCACGGAACGCGTGGGCAGGCAAGCCAGAGCAGAGGAAGCAGTAGAGAACAATCTCCTGGAACGCATGGCGCGAGCAGAAGTAGACGGAGTACAGGTGGATCGAACGCGTGGCGGTGTTACGTGGGCAGAGAGGCAGAGCATGCGTGAATGCCTGGAGGTTTTTAGTTAATTGATTTAGATCATTGTTTTTGGGGTTTTTTTCATTTGATTTTTGATATTTGTTTTGGATGAAATCAGATTGAGAGAAGGGAAGCAAAGAGAAGAAAATACAGAAAAGGGAAAGAAGATGGAGGATATGATGACGAGGACGTGCGGTTGGGTAGGTTGGGAAACGTGGGTGGTGTTTAGTCATTTCATTAATAGGGATGAGGTTGACAGAAAAAAGTATATGTGGGGCCCACATGAGTTTGTGGCTTTTGGTTTGCTCGAAACCACCATGGGTGTGGGTTCACAAACACTTATAAAAAGTGCGGTAGTTGTTTTCAACAGTTGGACCAAAGCTGAAGGGTCGTTGTGACAAAATTTTCCTAATATAATAATATAATATTAATAATAGATATTAATAATAATAATAATAATAATAATAATAAATAATAAATAATAATATAATATAATAATAATATAATAATAATTCAATAATATATAATAATCATTAAATAATAATAATAATAATAATAATAATAATAAAAAAAAAATTAATATAATAATAAATACTAATAATAATATAATCTAATAATAATAATATTTATAATAATAATAAATATAAAAAATAATATAATAATCCTATTCGGATTATCTCCCTCCGCATGCCTAAGTAAGTACGGGGACAAAGGGATTTAAAGTGCTTGTAGAAAGAGAAAAATATAGAGAGGTTGCTCTACATAATTAGTTGGTTGTTAGATAGTTATTATGCAATTCATTTCATAATGAGCTTTTTCGGGGTATTTATAGGTATCCACCTTAACCCTTGGAGACTTTGGGTGTGTTCACACTTGTGACCATCCACACCATTGATTACTACCGTCTATTGGTGTCGAACATTTGATTCTCGATTGCTTTTGATCCGATTTATATTCATACTGATTTGTCACATAAGTCGGCTTTGGACTGTATATTAAAGGACACGCGTCCAAGGATTTTCACTATTAGCTCATAATTTTCCCCTTCAAAGACCCTCTAAATCTCGGTCTATAGGGTGCTTGACCATGGCATCGCAAAACAATTTACTCTTCAGCCAAAACAATGCAGACGTCACGATATCACTTTGATAGATGTTTTTGTTTACCTTAAGATGGGCTGAGGCTCCTTGCAGCTTCGATCGAAGAGGAGCAATCGCAGCGGCAGAGGTAGCAAAATCACCGATGTCTCCGTTCCGGTGAAATTCCGAAATCCCCAGTCGGCTCAAACCTCATTCAACACACACCCACACACACACAACACACACACACACACCACACCCACCACACACACACACACACATCACACACAACACACACACAGCACACCCACAACACACACACACACCACACACACCACACCAGCAGCCCATACACACACAACACAACACACACACACAACACACAAGAATCACAACACAACACACACACACACCACCAAGATTTTTCGCTCTAATTTCTCTTAACATATTAATGTTTCTGTACTTCTCATCTCTACCTTCGGTCATTTTAGTCAAGTTTGAAGACACATTGGTGTTCGTACTCTACACCAGTTGCTTTGTATGCTTCGCCTTTCGGACTTTTTCACCTTCGCAGTTCTTACTCCATACTAGGTACCTGATCGCACATTACTGTTCTATCGCACCTCTATATCTTTTATTCTTTTATAAAGTAACCAAATATGAGTGAATAGCGCGTTTGCACGACTCTGATCGCCCATTCGCATAGAAGTTAGGCGCTTCTAGAGCCTTGCCAAATCGCTAGTTCAGATTTCGGACCGAATGCTCTTCGAGGACCCTTTTCCTTTTTCGACCTTTTCCAGGCTTCATCCTAATCCATGAGTGTTCTGCTGTGTTAGGATACAACTATTCCTTGCTACAAGCACGTCGCCCAAAAGGACCCCAAAGATCCAAATCTCAGATGAGGATGTGCATGGAATCGACTTCACAGCACCTCAGGGCGACCAGTGTAGAGACATGTCAAGGATGAGGGACTTACGACGCGGCCCCTTGGCGATGCTGAATATCGAGCTGAGCATTCCGGCGACGCACAATGAGCATGAACATGTCGCCAGCTCCTCGTCTGTTCGAAGAACCTTTTAGAGAAAATATGAAGAACAGGTGAGTCTCGCATTGCCAGGAGGCGAGGAAACTAGTCTGGAACTTGTTCCAACGTGCAAGAAAGGAACTTAGTCTCAGCACTTCTGGAAACCAAAAATCTATTCTGCCTCGCACATTGGCATAGTTGATTCGAGTGAAGTAAAAGGATGATAATTTCTGTAGATTGGTCAACATCACTCAAACCTCCAGGGACACACTTCGCACTCATTAAGATGTAGTCTGACCTGGCCTTCTCTTTTCTTTGAGAACTTTTATCATACTTTGATGAAGATATGGCATCGATACTTCTATTCACACAGAATTCCTGTTGCACTTCTCTCACATATCATCGCGCCCCCTTCCCAGCTCAAGGCGACAGGTTCGCGCCCCTCGTCCAACTAGGGCTTTCCTTTGCATGCACCATCTAGTCAAAAATAATAGGTGCAAGCATGGCTTGTTCCATCTTTCGAATAGGGAAGGGTATATGACTCCTGTGAACAAACCCAATACCTTCCTAGTGCACACACCTAATACTGGAACTACGAGGAATGCCCCTGCGAMACTAGGTTKTATTGTTACAAGGTAATGTCATTTCGCTTGAGGGATGCCCCTGCGACCTTCCAAAGATGTGTAAACACCATCTTCTATAAGTAGCTTAGAAGGAACGTAGAAGCTTACATTGATGACATGATTATCAAAAGCAAAAAGAAGGGAGACCATGCTCGAGATCTAAGGGAGACCTTTAAAACTTTACGCCACTTTAGAATGAAGCTTAATCTAAAAAAAATGTGTGTTCTGGTGCACATCAGGAAAGTTTTTGGGATTTTTTATAGATGAACGGGGCATCGAAGCAAACCCCAACAAAGTAAAACCGGTTCTCGATATGCAAACACMTAGAAATGTCAAAGAAGTCCAAAGATTGACAAGGTGTCTAGCAGTCCTAGGAAGGTTTCTATCCAAATTTGGGGACAAGTGCCAATACTTCTTTAGAGTAATCAAGAAAAATGCTAAATTCAAGTGCAGCGAAGAAGACGAGGCAGCATTCCAAAATTGTTGAGTCCTATGGAAAGAGAAACCCTTTACATGTACCTCTCAGCCTCGGAGTATGCACTGTCARCGGTATTGGTGGCTGAAAGGGAGGGATCTCAATTACYAGTTTACTTTGTAAGCCACATACTTCAAGGAGCGGAATTGCGCTACGCCACCACCAAGAAATTTGGCTTAGCTCTTATGATGGCTAGCAAGAAGCTTCGCCCTTACTTTGCAGCTCACATAATAATTGTCTACACTGATCAATCCATCAAGCAACCATTGACAAAACTAGAAGCATCGGGTACATTGTTGAAGTGGGCAATAGCACTCAATGGATTCAACCTGGAGTTTGAACCACAAAAGGCCATAAAGGGCAAGACTTAGTAGATTTCATTGTGGAAATGAATAGACCTCCTTAGGTTGAGACGCCAAGTGATGTTTGGATTTTGTTTGTGGACGGATCATCCACCCGAAATGGTTTGGGGCAAGGATACTATTCAAATCCCCCGAGGGAGACACTTTTGAGTATACTATGCGGTTTAAATTTCAGATATCAAACAACGAAGCTGAGTGCGAAGCCTTGGCAGCGGGCATTAAAATGTGCAAAGCTGCCGGGGCAAAGAAGATCGAAGCTATGTCAGATTCTCAACTGGTYGTAAGTYAAGTGAATGGAGAGTATAAAGCAAGGGATGAGAATATGATATGATATTTGGAAATGGTGAAGAGAGAAACCGAGGGGCTTGATGGCTTCTACTTGGTGCAAGTCCTAAGATAAAAAACAATCTAGCCGATGCCTTGTCTAAA
>SNQN01006265.1:0-12636 GCA_008642245.1 Bassia scoparia | reverse complement strand
CATCATCATATATTCAACTTTGGAGGCCATTCGAAGCTATATGATGTCAGAAGATCTACTGTGTAATGAGGATCGACAACTCGTTTGTCCATCCACCTTCATTTCTGCTATGAGAGGGTCGTCATGGGGGGTTACCTCCCAGCGATCCTTTTTCGTAGATACCACATTAGGGGAACTCATCCCCTCTTTTTGGCTAAGACTTACTGTTGGAGAATTCCTTACGTAGTCTTTTGCCTTTAGCATTGGACCTCTGTGCAATCATTTGTAGTCATATGAACAATCCCAAAATCGGAATGTTGTCATTTAGGGGGGGACACCTGTCTAGGAACTTCTTCAAAAACTTTTTTACCAGTGTTCTTCTCACGTTCCTGGGTGTGCTAAGTGATCCAAGTTTTGCAGGGAATAATTTTTGGTGTCGTGTCAACTCCTGGTGATATGCAAAACTTAGACTTGTCCCTTAATCAATCAAGTTCAGTTTTGATCGAGGGAGGATCTTCGATGGTCACATCCTTGCTGACCACTTTATACACTTGAAAAATGTCCTTGATATATTGCACCGTTGGAGTGTAGTTGAATTTTTCGTTTCTTTTAGCCCCTTCCMTTCTTGGCCGATTCAGCTTCTTCAATGTTCCAAGTCCCTGACCTCTTTCGATCATTTCCACCATTTTGATGTCCTTGGGTGTGATTGTGTTGTGGTTTTGAGGAAGATGGTGTATCTCTTTCCTTAGACTTGTGGACTGAGCATATCTCCTCAGCATGAATGAAAACCTCAGCTTCTGTAAGAATATCATTGAGGTCTTGGCAATTCTTCCGAATCATATAAAATTTGAAAGTGCTATCATCACTATTATAGAAGTTATCTAGTATCACATGTTTTGTCAAGCCAGGAATTTGGAAAGTCACATTGTTGAAGCGCTTGACATAACTTCGCAGACTCTCATTGCGATGTTATTTGATCTTACCCGAGTTGATGCTACTCTTTCGTTCTTGGCGATTTGCCATGAAATGATGAGTGAAGACAATGGATAATTTTGAGAAATTATATATAGAACCTAAGGGCAAGCCACTTAACCATCGTTGTGCCATCCTCTTAAGGGTGACCGGAAAGTACTTACACCATGTTTCATCATCTTTTTGAGTGGTCAACATTAGATGCTTATACATTGCCAAGTGACCGTCAAGATGAGTAGAACCGTCATACGCCTCAATTGTGTGGAATTTAACTTTCTACATCTAGGGCGCCATTAGGATAGAGGTGGAGAATGGACTTTTTTCGGATAGGGAGAGCACTTGCAATCTCTCTTCCATCCCTTGCGAGGGATGTCCACGCTCCTCAGCTGGGCGAACACCGCTTTTGTGATGCCCTGCACTTCGATAGGACCTCACCTCTAGCTCGYGACAATAAGATGAAACCACTRTACGTCCTAATGTGCTATGAGATTTGATAGAGCGATGAGACGGATTCGTACATAAGGGAGTGGATCCGGTGARGGAGTGTTCATTGTCACAAGTAGCTTACTTAAGCTTCTCATCCCTCTTCTTCTTAAGGATCCTTCTTACATCCTTGTTTTCAGCTTGCTCCCTCTTTCTCTAGATGATCGTGCAAACATACATAGAGGAAGCTTCATGATCCAGCTTTTTCCTCTTGATGAGAGCTCTTGCATCCACTATTTTGTGGTTTTTGGTCGAAACCTCTTCATCATCATGCTCGTTTTCAAAATGAGATGGCGTGTTACTTGAAGCGATTCTAGGAGAAATGGCGAGTGGTTTAGGAGTGTTGCGGTACCTCCTTACATGACTTCTCTCTCGCTCCACAGGAACGATTTCCGTCGAGACATGCTTCCCTTTGTCTCTAGGAGTAGGATTTTTTATTTTTATTGTCTTAAGATTTGGTGCTATGGGGGTGTTGTATACCAAGCCCCGAGTCTTAGCGGGAGCTTCTTCACCACTCACCTTGGATTTGTCTGCAAACCAGGCTTTCAAGCGTATATTTTCCTCCTTTAGGGCCTGGAGCTGAGCCTTCATGTCTTGCTGTTCAACAAAATGATCCATGATCTCCAACACTCCGACCCATATCTCCTTCTTGAGGACGTCGCGAGTTACATAGCAACGGTCAAAGTCTTGGAGTGACAAGTCTGCTACATCTTCCACACCGCAGAAGACGGACCTAGCAAGGTAGTTCTCACCATTTGGATTGCTTTCCTTTTCGGACGATGGAGGAGTGTTCCCCCTTCGTTGAGCTTGGTCATCTCTTGAAGCCATTTCTGATTGCCTCCCCATAGAMGGCACCAAAAGYTATAGCAAGTGAATTGGACTACGCTACAATATTTCCTCAACTTYTGGGTTGAGAGAGGGGTGGAGGCTTCCCGTCAATGCTACCTCGGGAGAGATGACCTCTATTGAACATTAGAATAGAGCCTTGGCACTTCCTTCTAKCAAGAAAGGGTGAGACCTAAAACTGGTCAAGATCCTTAGCACTTCTGGTTCCTTAGAACCTTGAACGTGCTACAGTTCCTTGGCAACTACACAAAGGACTTTAATGCCCCTTTGTTTCTTGACGATAGAGTTGGTGCTCCTATTTCTCCTGCTGAAATAAAGATGTTTAGGGAGTGTGTGTGAATTTCTGTGGTGTTCATGACTTGTTTAAGACTGGTAATATTTATACTTGGACTAATAAACAGAGTGGTTCAATCAAAGTTTTGTCAAAAATTGATCATATTCTGGTTAATGATGATTTGCTTGTTAATTTCCTGATTCTGGTGCTCACTTTCTCATTGAGATTTGGTTGGATCACTCTCATGGTGTTCTACATTTCAGGAAAGTTCTTGCCCCTGGTAGGAAACCTTTCAAGTTCTTGGATTGTTGGGTGCTTGCTGAGTATTTTTTGATGATTGTGGAGGCTAGCTGGTCAGTGCATATTGCAGGCGGTGCCATGTTCCTGTCTCTTATACACATCTAGATGTGTATAAGAGACWKCCTTTCACTGCTCATGATGTGAAATCTGCTATTTTTTCTATTCGTGGTATCAAGGCCCCTAGGCCTGATGGTTATAATAGTACCTTTTTCAAGAAGTCTTGGGGTGTTATAGGTGAGGAGGTTTGTACTACTGTGCTGTAATTTATGGAGAATGATCAGTTACTCAAGMAATTGAATTGTACTTCCCTCACTTTGATTCCTAAAGTTGATCAGCCTAAATCTGTGTTGGATTTTTGTCCTATTGATTGCTGCAATGTGATTTACAAGTGAATCACCAAAATGCTTTGTAGTAGACACAAAGGTGTTCTTTTTAACTTGGTTGCTCAGAATCAGACTGGTTTCATTGAAGGTAGGCAGATTATTCACAACATCGCTATCATTCTGGATATTGTTTCCAAATATGGTAGAAGCAGCTCTCCTAGTAGTTGTTTATTGAAGATTAATATCGAGAAAGCCTATGATTCAGTGAGTTGGAGGTTTTTGGATGAGATGTTGACAGCTTTCCACTTTCCTCTTCATTTTCATAGATTGATTATGCAATGTGTCACCACTCCTTCCTTCTCTTTGAATATCAATGAAGGTTTGGAAGGTTTTTTCAAAGGTAAAAAAGGTTTGAGGCAGGGGGATCCTATGTCCCCTCTCTTATTTGTCTTGTGCATGAAGTACCTCTCTAGACTCCTTAATTCGCTAGGTGACAATAAGAAGTTCAAGTTTCATTCTCGGTGCAGGTCTTTGAAATTAAATCATCTTGTCTTTGCTGATGATTTAATTCTGTCTTGAAGTGGTGACAAGGATTCAGTTGAGATGCTCCTAATATGCTTGGCTACTTTTACCTCTGCCTCTGGTCTTKTTGCAAACTCTGGTAAATCGAATATTTATTATTTCAACATTCAAATGCAGGAGAAGCAGGACATTAATGCTCAATCTGGTTTCACAGCAGATAAGTTTCCATTCAAGTACTTAGGTGTCAATGTCAGTAGTAAGAAATTGTCTATTGCTGATTGCCAAGTTTTGGTGGACAAGATTACAGCCAGGATCAGTTCTTGGAGCAGCAGGTCTCTTTCCTTCTCTAGGAGAACTCAATTGGTTAATTCTGTGCTCCTCTCTCTGCATGCTTATTGGGCTAATATTTTTATTCTCCCTAAAACTATTCTTGATCAAATCACTGTTGTTTGTAGAAACTACATTTGGGATGGCAAACCCACCTTTTCTAGGACTCCTCTAGTAGCTTGGGACATTATTTGCAGACCGAAGAAAGAAGGGGGTTTACAAGTTATGAAATGTTTCCTGTGGAATAAARCAGCTATAGGTAAACAAGTCTGGAAACTTGCTGCGAAAAAGGATAGTCTTTGGCTCCGATGGATTAACCACAGATATATCAAAGGGAGAAATTGGAAAAGAGCCCCTTGCACTACTTCTGCTCCTTGGACTTGGAAGCAGATTTGGATAGTGAAGGAGGAGTTGGAGATGGGATTCACTGGAGATGTTTGGAAGGACAGACCACAGGGTTATACTTTGTCCAGTGGATATCATTGGCTTCGTACAAAACATTCAGATGTTGCTTGGTGTTCTTGGGTTTGGAATAAATTAAATTTTCCTAAGCATCAGTTCATTTGTTGGCCGATTCTATGGGAAAGAGTTCGAGTGAAAGCTAATCTCAAGCAATTCGGGATTGTGCAGGATGCTTCTTGCCCTTTGTGTGGTTTGGGGGAAGAAACTATWAGTCACCTTTTCTTTGAGTGTCAGTTTAGTAAAGCTTGTTGTGCTTTGCTATCCTCTGTTGTGGCTAGTCCTATTGTTACTGATGATCTTGGCTCATGCTTACAGAGCCTTCTACAGACTAAGGGCAGGTTCCGACGAAGTATCTTATTTGATTRCTATGCTGGCCTTTTATACATCATTTGGCAACAAAGAAATCAAGTTGTATGGAATCATTGCATTAAGGCTCCTTCGAGGTGTATTCACCAGCTTTTGCATGATGTTAGTATTCGAGTGAAATGTATGATGCCTAGGAAAGTGAGTAGAGTTCAGTTTGAATGTTGTAAGTCTTTCCTAGTTTTGTAAATTTGTGTCTTAGGTGGTCGTTCGTGCTTTGACTCATCTAATCACGCAAAAAATACCACTTCGTGTTCCGCCTTAAAAATGGTCCCTTTTTCCCGCGTCGCCTTTTGCCCGCGCCGTCACGATAAGCCCGACACGAAGGTGTCTACCTATCTGCGTCGCCTCTAGGCGACGCATTAGTGTAATGTTATTGCGTCGCCCCTATTAAGAACGCGACGCGATAGGCTTTACCTATTGTATCACCTAAACCATAAATTAGGCGACGCGATAGGTACATTTGCGGTCGCGCTTTATTGTAAGAGGCGACGCGTAGGTTAGCATTGCCGTTGCCTCAACGTAAGAGGCGACGCGATAGGTAACATATGCAACACCCTCTATTATAAGAGGCGACGCGATAGGTAGCATATGCGTGCGCCTAAACGTAGGAAGGGACGCGATAAGGTGGCATAATGCGTCGCCTAACGTAGGGGCGTCGGATAAGGTGGCTATATGCGTCGCCTCTCGTAGGAGGCGATGGATAAGGTGGCTATATCTCGTCCTCTACATGTAGGAAGGAAGGATAGGTGCATAATGCTGTGCCTCTAAACGTAAGAGGCGCGCGATGAGTGGCAATGCGTCGCCTTATCGTAGGAGGCTGTCGCGATATGGTACGCAATTATATGCGCATCACACGTAGGAAGGCGACGCGATAGGTGACATCACTGCGTGCCCTAATAGGAGCGACAACGATAGATTACTATTGCATCAATAAATTACCTAATGCGTCGGCTATACATTAAAGAGATGCAATAGCTTTGGATCATCTTTTCATTTCACATCCTAATTTATTACATGCCAAATAACAGAAATACATAATAATAAAAATATTGAATATAATCCAAACTAAAACATATTTATGATCAATTAAAACATATGCAATACATAGTTAGAGAATTGAGACAACTGTAGGAACGTGGCGTCGCCCTCGTGTATAGCGGGCGCGCGGCTTTAGGTACTTACATTCGAGTGTTTGCGCCTGTTTGGGCTTGTAGCACACAGGAACCCCGCACGTGAGTGCGTTGGGTGTAAGTGTTGTCTGAGCTAAGGGGAAGTCGCCTACCAGGGGTGCCTAAAAAGGTTATTCACGTGTAGATCAATGACATTAATACACCCCCACAGCTGCAATAGAAAGTGCAAAAAAAAAATAGACGAAGAACGAATTATGCCAAATTAATAAGCCCACAAACGTGTCTAGAATCAGTAAGACCAGTATCGTGGGTTCAGGGGAACATGAATATCGGAAAGATACTTGTAACCCAATCCGCATCTCCGTTATATCTACGGCACTACTACATCGGTCTCATTGCAATTCCATTCTCACTGATATATTGATGCACATAACTTACATTTTTTAGCACCTTAGAAGCGTACTAACCTAAAGATTATCGAAGAGTATGCTTCTATTAGTCCGAGCAAGAGAACTAACCTAAAACCTAGAATTGTGACCCTTTGCCATTAATATTCATAGATCATAAAACGGTTGCGCTAATAAACCGTTGTCTCTAGTTTAATCTCGAATTTAAAGTTGATTCACATAATTTCCGGTTTTGTTTAGCAAAAATATACAAAATGAATAACAAAATCGATAAATGCGAAGTAATAGTCAACTTTACAAAAATATATGACAACCAATCTTACCCTAAATCTCGCAAACAAAACAAGGTTACGTTTGGTAAAACGAAAGCGTATACCGAATTTCCGCCTTGAATTCGCTATGTAACAGACAAATAACCACACAATGTTTAGTGTATGATGAAAACGAGCGATGAATCTTTCGCCTTGGAATTCGCTATACATAGGTAGAGAAATCGTTAGTCATTGACAAGATAATAATAATGGAAAATGAAATGAAAAGAACGAAACACAAAACAATGAAAACATATGAAACACTTAATGAAAATCCTACATATTTAATGGAAGTTAAATAGTAGAGTTTTCTAATGTTTTATTAATTAGATTCAAAACTCGTAAATAGTTTTATCTAATTAGATTGAGAAAAAGGAGTATGTGTTTAGTGCGAGTAATCTACAGATAAGTAACCTTTGTTATTGCTTGTTGAATCGAAAAAGAAATCGGATGCTTTGAATTCAAAAGAACGAATAGTGTTTAGAGTGTTTGAGAGAGAGAGAGAGAGAGGTACGTGTTCGTATGAAAAGAAATCGTTGTTCTGATTTTCAGAGTGAAAAAGCCGTATTTCACAAGGCGCGAGGGGCACGAGGGAGAAGCAAAAACCCTGCGTAATACGCAGAAGGGTGCGTATATAACGCAGGTGGCCTGCGTATATTACGCAGGAAGCCTGCCAATATATCGCAGGTTCCCTGGTGTATAATGTAGCTCTCTACGGCGTGATTTTTGAATTTCCTCCACGAGTCTTGTTTAGCCATAATAGCGTATTTCGCGTTGATTTCGGATCGCACCTGAGGACACCTCTTGCTCTCCCCAAGCAAAGAGTTAACTAGAGTGTTTCTATGAAGGCTTTGCACGGTCAGTTCCAAAGTTGATTTCTGTGTAATTGTTGTTAATTTTATTTTAGCGATATAAAATTTAAAAAATCATAGAAAATATAGAAAATCACAAAAATAATCTAAAAAATACCTGTGAGTTTGAAAACATGTGAAGAGTGCTTGATGAAAAGTGGAAATTTATGGAGATCACAATTATAATTATTTTTTTATATTACAAAATCCTAAAAATAGAGCGAGACTAAAATAGAAAATAATTAAAATAAATAAAGCTAAAATGTTTTTGCCCCTTTTTCAATTTGCCCTTTGCTCAATAGTCTCGAGTATAAATACGTATTTCCAACTTTTGTGAGTTCAGAGCATCTTATCGTAGAGAGCGAGAACAATCGCGAGACACGCTCGAGTATTGGTTATGCATCACTAGATTACCTTGCGGGAGCACATTGTCAGGTGATCATACCCAGCCCGCACTTGACTAGAGTCCTCGGAGAGATCGATAGTCTCGTAAAGACAAAGTCAAGTATTCGATTCGGGAGACGGAGAAGCAAACTCATAGAAGACGTGTCTGGGCGAACTGAGGTATAGCCTTGTTGCCGGTACCGTATGCCAAAACAACGGTTAAGTTTTATCCTGTAGCTCCTGTGTCCCTGCGGTCTGATTTGCTTTGCCATGGACAATGTCAATTTGAAAATATTGTTTTTTGAATTTTGGTCCTCCGGGAACAAAAAAAGAAAACTCACCGCAAACGCCGGAAAGAGTGCGCGGAACTTCTTTGAGCACGGCACGAGAAGATTCAAAAAGAGAGAGATGCTTGGCTGTGCAATTTCTGTAGGCGTGGATGAAATTTCCAAGACCCGTAAGATGCTATGTGCTACGGAACTTCCATGTAGCGGGAGAAAGAAGATTCTCGAGACCCACGAAGAGTGCGCGAAACTTCTTCAGAGTTGAAGAAGATTCCAAAAACACGGAGAGATGCTGACGGAAATTTCTGTGAGCGGGAGAGATTCAAGAGATCCTCAGAAAGAATGCTGAGAACCTCTGTAGCGGGAGAATTTCCAAGACCCGAAGATGTGCTGGCGGAACTTCTGTAGGCGGAGCAAGATTCCAAGACCCGAAGATGGTTGTGCGGATTTATGTGCGGGAAGAAATGCGTAGCCCCGAAACGATGGTTGTGCTGGAATTTCTGTAGCGGGAGAAACTCGTAGACTCCGAACAGAATGTTTGCGCTGGATCTCTGTAGCGGAGAGAAATCGTAAAGACCCGAAGGCATTGTCTTGTTTGATGCTGGATTTCTGTAGCGGGAGAAACCGTAAAAACCCGAAAGTGTTTGTGCTGGAGATTTGCGGTAAGCGGAGAAAGATCGTAAGACCCACGAGAGCTGTGCATATTTTGGAATTTATGGCGGGAGTAAAAATCCAAACACCCGAAGTGTGTAAAGGAGCTGTTGGTAGAAGAAGCCCCCGCTTTGGGACTGAGTCCTTGAGAGACGTAAAGTCATAAGTTATTCGATTCGGGACGGGGGCTAACTCAAGGACGTCTGTTGAACCCCGAGTCCACCTTTTCGCGCGGTACCCTGTTGCAAAACTATATCAGTATAGTTTTACCTTTGTTACCGCGCCCCCATGCGTTATTATCCCTTGGAAGCCTTGAAATACTCGGGCTGCTTTCTCCCTACGGCCTGACCTTTGGCTTTTTCAAGAGAAAATGCAGGTGTTATGAATATGCCTCCTACGGAGTGACCTGGCTTTTCGGCAAGACGTAATGTAAGTTCCGTCGGAAGCCGCTTCGTTCCTTCGGAGATTCCCCATCGGCTGAACCTTGGCTTTTTTCGGGGAAGTTGCGGCGTAGCAACAACGGCGTATAAGCATTGATGTCGTATAGGGTGTGGAAAGTTGGTGAAAAAAATAAATTTTTGAAAAGAGCAAATTCTTCGGAAGCGCCTCGTCCTCCAGGAAACCTTCCCTACGGCTGACCTCGCTTTCGGGAAGAATGTTGCGTGTAGCAACAATCGCGTATACGATGAATGCGTATAGGCGTGTGAAAGCAAACTGCATGTAAGATGGGCCTACCTTGTGGAGGTGGTGCAATGTGCAATGTGCAATGTAATGTATTTGTGCAGGATGATATGCATGATATGTATTAAACTCAATGCGCAATGATGCTTATGAGTGGTTTGCAAGGCTATAGGATATGCAAGTCTATCTTAGATCTTTAATGCATGAAATTGACAAGGAAATTGACTAATGGTAAGATGCTTTTGGATGCGGGAATGGATCCCGTCCAAGCCTTCGAGCAAGGCATACTTGTGATTGCAAGTTGAGCCACCCAACCCATGGGGTTTTAGGTGTGTGGGAATGGCTTAATTGTGTGTTAATGGTTTGGTTAAGTGGGTGACGCCCCGTTGTGGAACTTGCTTGGTGAAATCGAGGTTGGGGCTTGTGTTAGGCACTGGTTGATGATGTAAGGTAAGGCTAGTGAATTTTGTTGGAGTGCCAAGGAGTTCTTTGAAGAGCTTAGCTTCTCTTGTGTGGGTAATTGTAAGGGTTATGAAGGGATGTGATTGTTGACGTTGCCCTAAATCTCCGTTGACTTTAGCTGAATGCCGCATGAGGAGAGAAATAGGACCAGATGCTGCAGATGCAATGCTTTGAAGGAGAGAAGAGCATGATGAATGACGTGCAGAGTGGATTAGCCCTTAAAGGAAGAGTGAGGACGGGCCACTTATAAGTGTATGAAAGAATTAGGCTAAGGTTCAAGAAGCGACAAGGCCTTAAATTTTGTGACTAAGATAAGGTAATGGGGATTTGATGTGGTTGGCTAGATTGACTGTAGGCTCAAACTGCGATCTACTGTCGGCTGTTCTACACTAAGGAATTTGTGTCCGATTTTAAGGGAAATCCAACTTTATGGGAGTGGACCTCAGGTGTTTATGACGTTACTTGGGTTCGGACCTCGAGAAGGGCTTCCTACGTACCTTTTTGGACTCAGACCGTCGTAGTTCTTGTTGATGATCTGGATCTATGCCTCGTGTGAGAGGGCTTTTGTGGTTGTTAATGTGTGGCTGTGGTTTGAGCGTTAGAAAGCTCGAATGATCACGAGTGCCCACGTTTGCGCATGTGTGCTTTTTAGACTTTTGCTTCTTTTGGATGTTTCCTTTTTTGAAAAATTGGACTTGAACTTTGGATTTTGCATTGATTTGGCATTATTTGATTTGAACCTTTGATTTTGGCTTTTTTGCTTTTGCCCTTTTAATCCTCTCTTTTTTTTTCCTTTTGCACAGTCTTTTCCTACGCACCGCGTTTGGGCCAACGGTGTTCGATTGGGTGATGAATAGAAATGATAAGGCTGAATGATAGTGTTATGGCTCAGATAGAGGAGTTGCAGAGGGATTTTGATTTGTTGTGATGAAGGGAATTGGAGGGAAGACGGTTATTTTTGTGGAGCTATGAAAGAAGGCTCTCTTGGCATATGTCATTGAATTGAGGTCGTTATTAATTGTTCCATTAAAAGTTACGAAGCACAAACTATATGGAGGGCTAAAGAAAATGAGAACAAAGACTTTTATTAATTAACAAAAAGAATTTTTACATAGCACGACTATCCAGATTTGATCCTAAACCTAATGAACAACGACCCGCAATGGATGAAGAAGAAATGATACATTATCTAGGGTAAAGGAAGCTCTACCTGCTCGATCCTAAAGCGTAAAGTACTCCACCGACTCATGCAAATCGAGAAGTAAGATCATCCTCCTTGTCCACCCTCCGATGACGATAGACCTTTGCAAAAATGCTGGTAAGGGCCTCCCGATACCTGAGATGTCCTTGTATTCCGGCTGGAGGCCAGAAAATGAAGGTTCTTTGACCATCTCTTTCAGTAGGAGCGGAGTACTAGGGTGGCAGCAACTCCCTCCATCTAGTCCAGATAGGTAGTGAACCATCGGTTCTCTCCTTTCATGAGGATTTCGAGCTCTCGAATGGAGGTTTGGGTCTGAAAATGACCAGGTTTATCCTTGCCATGAAATGCGTGGATGATTCTTCACGAGAGGTCAGCTATAATCTTTCTTAGGTGAAGGAGAAAAGAACTCACTTTCTGTGACATATTCGGATTCGCAAGGGAAAGGGGAAAAACCATTGGAAACAAGGCAGAGTCAATCCCTGTTAAGTGCCATGGTGGCCTTGAAATCCTTAATATGGAATCAGGGTCATCAGTGCGGCTTGAACTTGGGTATGTCGACGCTCGAGATGCTTTGGTCAAGTTTGGTGTGCAGGTTGGGGTCAGAGGAGGTTGGTGTCTTGGTAAAGAACGGGATGGAGGTACGATGGCTTTCCTCGAGATTTGCCTTTGGTACAAAAGTCTTGCCCAAAGGAAGAGCTCGTAGCGATCAAACTCATTGATCCGTTAGCTTCAGTCTGTTGATACTTTGCGCAGGGTTTCTAAGCGTTTGGGAGCTTTTCTTGTTGGGGAGGCCATTTTGTGGTTGTTAAGGCTGATGTGTTTATATTGAAGGTGTCGGGAAGGTTAGGTTTGGATTAGGCCTGAGGGCTCAACTCTTTGGGTCCGAGAATATCGGGCTAGGATGCAAAGCTTCAACCCTAGTATCAAAAGAAATAAACCTCTTAGTGAACTTGCCTTCGACATATATTGGTCGATACTGATAGCGCGGATAGAATGATTGAGCGAAATGACTGTTCCCACAGAATCACCATGGTCATCTTTCCTAGAAGAATGCCATGCATGCAAGGTGCCCTTTCGTTTTGTATTCTTTTTGCTGTATTTGTTTTATATTTTTTTGTTTTTGATTTTTTGTTTTGAAGGGCAACGCAATAATGGAAATAGGGGATGTTAGATGACTATGCATACACATGAGCCTAAGATGTTTAGGTGTCATCGCCTATGAACGGTCGAGTCTAATGTTGGCTAGGTAAGTTAATCCTAAGTGAGTCTAAATCAACGCTCTAGGTCAGTCTGTGCTACCCTAGTATCAGGTTCAAACCTAAGGTCAAAGTCTGTGTGGACTAAGGTCAGTTTGAAGGACCAAAGTCCTAGTGAACATGTCACAGACTAAGGTAGAGGTCAACTAAGGTCACTATGGGCT
>SNQN01006264.1:0-10795 GCA_008642245.1 Bassia scoparia | reverse complement strand
CAATGGTGTGGGGTCCCTTAGGTTTTGAGTGATGACAAACCAATACAGGAAACAGGACACTTAATTGTGAAACTAGTTGGTTTGGGGAACCAGCTGTTATAGGATACTTGTTTCCCCAGACAAGTTAATACTTATTGTGTATATATTGAAACTAACTTGTTTGTTACAGGCAACAACTGAATAAACACAAAGRTCATATATTGGTGCAGAACAGTAGGAGCTATTTCCTTGACTGTTATACAGAAAAACAGTCATATACCTTTTATTGCATCTTAACCATGTTACATGTTCAGTAATAGGGATGATTCCAAGACTTGAAGTGTGAAGCCTTTGGAAGTCATTCGAAGAAAGAAGTTGTGCTCAAAATTGGAGTATTCAAAGGAAGAATCAAAGTCTTGAAGATTACATGAAGAATAGAAGAAATACTTCTCAAAAGTTTAATCTAGGAATTCATGTAATATGCTCTATAGTATGACTTATATGTTATGGTTTAAATGCTTATATGTGTTTTGAGTTATGATATGAATTCTGGTACAAGATTGGAACAGAATTCATAACATACTCAATTAGGGAARCAGGTTGGGGAACCAGCTGTGACCCTAAGTGGAATTATGGCTGCGGTTTTGAAAAAGAATTTTTCTAAAATATTTTTGTAAAAGATATATTTTGAAAATACGTTTTGCAGCTGGAAATATAGATGAGAATATATTTGTTGCCTTAAACCTAGGAGTATCTATCTTGTTCGATTCTATCCTTATGATCAAATCGAACAAGCTAAATACTTTCCTTAAATCTCATCTTGCCTTGCTCGGCAAGTAGAGAGATTTAAGGAAACTAGGGTTAACCACAAGCATATAATATACTCATCTATACTCTAATCTACACATCTCTCCCCGGATTCATAAGAGTTATTTTTGAGATAAAACCACAAACAGCATAAAAACCTTACTTTTCGAGTCTTACACAAGAGCATTGATCGACATTTTTATTTCTTTATTAGCTGTTCGACGTAAATGAAAGAGAGACAAAGTTGATTTATGAAGCATTCACCGAGGGGTTAAAGCCTGGTGAGTGTATGTGAGTTTCAACCACAATTACTACAGGTGAGTTCGAGGACTTTCAGATTGATATGTGTGGGTGTGCTGGTCCCGCAGTAGGAAATAGCAGATGGTGTGTCTTTGTTTTTCGGACGTAGTTAATAAAAGAACATAGTAGAGACGTACCCAGAGACTTGACCTGTTAAAACTTGTGTTCCTTATCATTATTTGTATATTCCGCTGCTTACAGGACGACCCAACTAGTTCCTTCCACAGTCAAAAAAAAGAAAATCATATTAGATCGAAAAATACTCAATTCACCCCGCTTTAAGTCAACAGACCTTCAAGGATGAGGGTCCAATGCGTCTTGATAATGTTCATTCCATAGAATTCCGTTACATTTGGGTTATGTTAATTACATAGGCCCGCCCGTCTACCCCATGGTGAAATAACATCCACCGTCACAATTAGAATTCTTTTTCCCACCCTGAGAAAAGGCCAGCATGTCGAATCCCCAATTGCATAATGCAAGAACAACCCGAGATAGCAGTTCCGGTCTTTGTGGATGTTGCCATGAATTTAATTTCCATGAATTTCTTTACGTATCAAATTGCGTCCTTTCCTTAAGTGGCACATGTATCCCATTCTTAGGCCTTCACTGTATTCTGCCCTTCCCTAATGTGCTACTCCAACGCCCTTGGATGTCATCCTAGTAACTCAGCTCCTTTAATCGGTGTATGCATTTGACGAAAGAGGTAGAGATGAATTTTTGTTGGCTGCCATTCCAATAGCGCACCTGTCTTCTCGAGTATTACATACTCTAGTACGCTGTGGATTTATAAGAGAATACCATTTTCATCTATAACTACTCCGTTTCTTATCTGCACCGTGTCTTCCAATTACGAATTTCACATTAATTGCACCACTCATTCTACTTCTTGTATCTTATTTTGCTTGCATTGCTTTATACCCTTACAAATTTTTTAATTACCTCATAAACAACTGTCTAATCTATTGTGGCCCCAGAAATTGTTTAAAATACACACGATATTCGTTGGGCCAAAGCAAATAACAGCTCTAACCTATTTCCTTAACCCCACCTACATTAATCACAACTACCTTCAACACACTCTAATTATCCATCCAAAGAATCCTCGACACCGCAAAAGGCAAATGGTTGCGATTAAGGAAACGATTAGCAATAATATTCATCCATCCACATGCTCTCCGCCATCTATGTAAATGGACCTCTCAAATTCGTATCAAGGCTTTTTCGATCCTTAATAATTCCCAGAAAACTTATTTTAGTGAATCTCCATAGAAAAAGTGTACTAGTTGACAACAGCATTCACTTTGACTATAGTTTTTTTCTCATTTGGGACTGCACATAGCACAAGTGGTCAACTGCATTTGCTTCTCTTTTTCACCATTTTAATATCTACCATACTTTACTTCCTCTTCGTACTCTCCATTCATGCTTATCGCCAATTCGGTGAATTCAGTACAGGCCCAGATTTCTACTGCCCCGAGCAGTTTGCATTTTCGAATCCCGCCACATAAGCCTCATATTGACTGTTATTGATTTTGACTACTTGATCGCTCTGCATACGTCGAGTGTCTCTTCTCAAAGTTGAATAGATCTCATCTGCCCCCAAAGCGTTTTGAGTCGGATGCAACATTCCACAAAAATATCATATAGTCGCTTGACATTCTCCACTCGAGAAGTCTTTCATTTCCACGATATAATCTGCTAGGGCTTTGCCCCTTATCGCTTTTCTTGGCTCAAACTCCAAGTGTAACCCATTAACCGCTATCGACCCATTTCAACCACTTCTACCAACGATTCCAACTTGCAAATTGCTTGATTGTTATCCAGATGTATATATTATCTTGTGTATGTTACGAGAATGTCAACAAACTTTTTGCTAGCCTATAATGCTAAGCAATTTTTCTTAGAGTGCCATATCACGTCTTTGCGCCCTTGAAGTACATCTCACAAAGTACACTCGCCAATTGAGGCTCCTTCACCTCTCGGCACCATACACCCATACTAAGCATGTCGAGATCGAGCAGTATATAAGAGGTTTTCTCCTTCCATGATCACCAATCTTGGAAGAGAATATTGTGTTCCTTGAAAGCTTTACACAAGGCTCCCTCGCTTCCTCACTCCACTCGAACTTGCAACTTTCTTAATGCTCCTAAGAGTATTGGACCACTTGTTCTCCTAACTCTGAGAGAACTAAACTAGGACCTGCTAAAGCACCCGTCAACCTTCTGAATTCCTTGACATTTCGACGGTGATTGCACATATCATGAACTAGCCTTTACTTTGTCGGGGTAGCTTAATGCCCCGCTTCATCGACCAATAAATCCCAAACAACTTTCAAGCACGTAACCCCGAACACAACTTCTTTAGTTCAACCATCTAAGGGAGTAAGTTTCGAATATGCTTTCTAAATCTAGCATGATTTTACCTTTCTTGCTTTGTATGAATCTATTATCATTGCTTCTGCATTCCTCCAAGCTGACTTATCAAATGTTTTTTACATCTTTGGAAGGTTGCATGGGCATTTCTCAAGCCGAATGGCATTACCATGTAACAATACAACCCATTGTCGGTGACAAAGGCTGTCTTGTCTTGGTCTTCCTTCTTGAGAGGGATCTGATGAATCTTAAATATGCGTCTACAAAGCTCATAACTTCATGCCCRGCTGTAGAATCTACTAATTTGTCAATCTGAGGAAGTGGGAAGCTATCCTTGAGACAAGCCTTATTGAGATCGGTGTAGTCTACACACATCCTCCATGTTCCATTTGGCTTAGGAACTAGGACCACATTTGCTACCCACTCTCGAGATTGGCATGGACGGATGAAACCTGCATCCAGCAATTTTTTGACCTCCTCATCGGCTGCCTTACTACACACCGGTCCTAAATTTCTCTTCTTTTGCTTTACTGACTTCATTGTGGGGTCAACATTCAAAGCATGTTGAGCGATCTTTGGATCAATCCCTGGCATTTCTTCCACCGAGAAAGCAAAAACATCATGGTATTCCCTTAGCGAGTCTTTTACTTCTTGCCCTTATACTTCATTCATAACATCACCAACCATAACCGTCCTTTCAGACAATGTTGGATCTATGGTGAAGTCTTCTTGTTGACCCTCTGGCTTTGGGCGAGAGATAGAAGCAAAGAGTCCATGGATTTCCATTGCTTCTTGATGAGTGCCATGAACCATTAGCACTTCTCCTGCCTTTCTTCTCTTATGAACTCTTTGTTCTGATGGTCCAMCTTCTTCCTTATCCTTGCCCCCAACAAGTGATTGGACAGTGGTTAGATAACACTCTCGAGCGACTTGCTGATCACCATAGATGGTCCCAATTTTACCATCATCACATACAAACTTCATAAGCATCAAATGGGTCACCACAACAGATTTTTAGGCATTAAGAGTTGGTCGACCGATAATGATATTGTATGCCGCCATGTTCTGAACTACCYAAAACTTAACGTTCATGTGTCAACACTTATCTTACCTTCCTAACTAAAGAGGCAAGACAGTCGTGRCCACTGGTTGGATGATCCCACCTCCAAAACCGGTGATGGGATTGTGGCAAGGAACAAGATCTTCATCGTTATACTTCAGCTTTTGGAGACAGTCGAAGCTTATGATGTCAGAGGAGCTTCCAGTGTCAATGAGAATTCGGCGAACTTGTTGTCCATGAACTTCATTTCTACTACGAGAGGGTCATCATGGGGGTTGCTTACCACCCCGCAATCCTTCTCGCAMATTAACACATATGGAAACTTATCCCCTCTCTTTGTCCAAGACCATAACTTGTTAAAAATTTCTCACATAATCCTTTTGGCCCTTCACGGTCGGACCTTTGGCGGCGAACCCTCTAGAAATCATGTGGACTATGTCGGAAACATAATGTTCTTTATTTGGGGCACCCTCTTCTGAGGGAGATTTCTTCAAAAACTTCTTAATCAAGTGTTTTCTCACCTTGCCTTGGTGTGCTAAACGATCCAAAGTTCTTTGCAAGGTGAAGCAATTTTCAGTGTCATGTCCAACCTCTTTGTGGTATTTGTAATAGTTGGACTTGTCTCTTGATACAAGTTCAGTTTTGATTGGAGAGGGATCTTCTATGGTGACATCCCTACTGACTTCTTTATACACCTGAAAGAGGTCTTTGGTGTATTCCATTGTWGAGGTGTAGCTGAACTCCCTTTTCTTTCGGGGCTTGCCTTTTTTGGKCAATTCATCTTCTTTAATGTTCCATGTCCCCGACCGCTTTTGATCATTTCCACCATTTCGGTGCCTTTGAGGGTGATTGTGTTGTGGTTTTGAAGAAGATGTTGGCCTTTTTTCCTTAGACTTGTGGACTGAGCAAATTTCCTCAGCATGAATGTAGCCTCAGCTTCTCTAAGGATTTCATTGAGGTTTGGCAATTCTTCCGGATCATGTCAAATTTGAATGTGCTATCATCTCTTAGTCCACGATAGAAGTTAGTATCAGATCACTTGGTATATCAAGCCAGGAATCTGCAAAGTCTCATTGTTAAATCGCTTTGCATAACTTCGCAAACTTTCATTGCGACGTTGTTGGATCTTTCCCAAGTGGATACTACTCTTTTGTTCTTGGCGATTTGCCATGAAGTGATGAGTGAAAAGGACAGATAGTTCTGAGAAATTATGGATAGAACCTGAAGGTAAGCCACTGAACCATCTTTGTGCCATTCCCTTAAGAGTGACGGGTAGGGTTGTTCATATCGGATCATCCGATCCGATCCGAAATTTTCGAATATCCGATAATTTTTTCAAATCGGATATCCGTTGATCCGTTTTTTGGTTTCTTTTCTCTTTTTTTATTGCAATTTAATCTTTGATATACTTATTACTTAACTACTTAAGTGGAATATCAATAAATTATACATGGTACCTATTTACTTAAGTACTTAGTACTTACTATTTACATGATTTTATAAGAAAATTAAGAAAAATTATCAAAAAAGGATTGAATGAGCAAACCAGTACACAAATCACTATAAATAAGTAGATAGATCATTAATTCGATTTACATTCAAGACGTACGCAGTACCAACTACCACAAATCCTCAACAAAAATTGAGTTCAAAAGCAGTCTAAACTCTAAGTCCAAAGTCCACCCTTCCGCAACGTTGCAAGAGAACACACAGTCATAGTCTCTATAAGTTTACAACCACAAAATGAACAACTTGCAATTAAGCAATCAAATAGACAAGTACGATTCATCATTTTACACAACTCAAGCATCAAATTCACAAATATCAATTTAAGTGCATTGATTGTCTTCAAAGCCTGCTTCCAAGCTTCAAAAGTGTCATGTGAGTCCTCACGCATCTGCAATAGATGGTTGCTCCAAAATCAAATCTTGCATTCCTACGCAATTAATTTGTTCAAAAAAAGAAACAAAAGTTATTGAAAAATACACAAGTAAATATATATAAAACAAGCAAATGATTTTTTTAAGTAGAGAGAAAAAATAACCTTTTCAAGGCTTTCCAACTCAAGCAAGTTCTCTTAATTATCAAAGGTTTATGAGAACTTCGAAGCCAATCTAGAGCACAAATGTTGCCTCTACCATTCTAGGAGTCAAAGAAGTACGAAATGAATCAAGAACACGTCCTCCCGTACTAAAGGCCGACTCCGATGCAACCGTCGAAACGGGTATAGCAAGAACATCTCGAGCTATGAGAGCAAGGATAGGATATGTCTTCACTCTATCCTCCACCATGATAGAATTTCAAAGTTCGGTTCTTGATGCTCCACTTCATCCCCAAGTATTTTTCCAACTCATTCTCTTTCACCAATTTCCAAAACACTCTTTCTCTATGATATTTGGATATAATAAGATCTTCAAAATTCATTATCCTTCCTTATCAACTTGATCGAAACGGTGTAGAAGTACAAGAACTTTCTTCTTTATCTTTATTCTTTGAAGATGGATGGAGAGAAGCACAATGATCAAATAGTTCACGCAATGTGTTTTTATCTTGAGAATTAAGAAAAGGACTTTTAGTACAGCGCAATCATAAGAGCTTTCCACAATCCATTCAACATATTTCATCTTACGCCTTGGATTAAGAATCAATGCAACAAACATCAACACATTAAGATTTTTAACATTTCCCCAATATTTATCATATTTCTCCTTCATTTGTAAAGCCATTTTTCTAATGCTTTCATTCTCATCTTCACAATATTGCTCACTAGTGGAAAAATTARTATAGGTAACCATCATTTTTGGGCTTTAGGTAACCAACATCGATGGTTACCTCTGTGGCAGTTACCTAAAGTCATATTATTGGTAACCAACAACATGATGGTTACAAATAACACGTTATTGGTAGCCACTTTCTTAAATGTTGGTTACAAATAATCCAGTTTTTACTTTGACTATTAGTTTTGATGGTTACCTGAAACACATTATATGTAACTGACATACATAACATTTGGTGGTTACCTAAAGTACATTTATATGTAACAAATACAAGATTTGATGGTTACAAATAAGAATTGCATTTATATATATATGTGTTTATTTATTTATTATTGTTATTATTATTATTTTGTTGGCTTATCAAATGAATATTTGTAACTCACGTATATTTGTGAGTTACGCATTACCAAGTTTTTAATTTGTATGGAAATTTCAGCAGCATTTTGCCTAAAATTAAACAATCCCAAAATATAAACCTATTTCATATTGCTCAAATATTTTTAATACACCACCAATTTGTATACATCAAACATCGATGTCATATCATCATACAAAATGCTAGCTAACAYCTTCRAAGTTCGAAAAATAACTAGAAACCATCCAAAATTACCACATGTGCAACTAACATGAAACTAATACCAATATCCTTCATGATAGACTACATCAACCAAGATTAGTTATCTAGCTAAGAAATAATATACTCTGTACGAAAGAATTTTGCCCATTGTTCACGAATCTCGGTCATTGTAAGCCTTCCTTCTTGCGACAAATACCTACAACAAATGCACCAGAAAACATAGAGTCGTTTACACATAGTAACCATGTTTRAGATTGCATTACACAAAAGAAACTATGAGTACTTGATATACATTAACCAAATACCAACCAAGTTTTCTACTTACTCAAGCCAAGAAAGATAAGTAATGAACTAATAACAACTCTAATCAAACACCCTATAATGTTAAACACTTTAAGATCAAAACAAACGGTCATTTCAATTCAAAACTTTCACAATTTAAACATATTATGATTATTTCCACTTTAATATTACTCTTGCTAGACTCTATAAAATTGTGCAATCATGAAAAAATACAAAAGCAGACAAAAAACTACAAGTATATCTCTCATTTCTCAACAATTCACTTACTAAGAGCTTTTAAAAGCTCTAATCAAAATTTTTAAAGTGTAATTGTCATTTAGTGTACCAAACTTTATTACATACTTCATGAAGTGACACTACACGCTAGCTTCATCACAGTCTCAATGAGATGGAGGTATGAAAGGTAACGAAATGGAAAGCAACAATAGAGGAAGACACACTTGCTGCACCATCGTATCTGTTATGCAACACCAAGCTCTCAGTATAAATATCCACTTAACAAAAGGGAACTTTTCTTGCCAAATATCGTATTYGAATGTCACTATTTCTGATGTTATAAGCCACCAGTTTATACATACACGAATTAAACAACAATGTACCAGTTTCTTCAATATACCACATCCGAAGGTCATCGTCTATGTATGAGAAAGTACAACAGAATTTATAGATATCTTTACTGGTATAGTTACTCCAGCATTGATGCCATGACTCATTTCTAGCATTTTTTTCCAACACCCATATGCAGCTTCTTATAGAAGACATACCAAAAACAGAAACACAATATTAGCTAGTTTTGGTGAGTATCTCAGCTTGAGGACCAATAGGGAGAAAAAAGAATGAAATTCCTCATGCTAGTTTTATAAGTCTAGAATTTATATTCCATATATCCTGGTACAAGAATTATTATGACCACCTTATTAGTACAACAACAGAAACACAAGACTAACATTCAACCAGATAAACAGTCCTAATACAGCGGAGTCGATAAAAAGATCCCTCAAATCACTCAAAAAATCCTTGTTAGTGGTCTCCAAATCAAAGAAAGCCTACAATGGAATTAATTATCAGTTCACAACTTATCAATGCATTCAACCACACCAACTACACAATGATGAACTAATGAACAAGCTCAGAAGCCAAGACTACCTGAGCACCATTCTCCTTAAATTCAATTGGTTCTAGACCCTTGTCTTTCTGTATCTTCCTCAACGAAGAAAACATCTTTGCAGAAATGCAGTTCAGAAAAAACGAAATGTAACACATAAATTAGGTTAATTTTCAGCCAAAGTTGAATAGAAAGTTTAGGCCTACTTTCTTCTTGAAATTCCATTTTTCAACAATTACATTATCCTCTTTCAATATATTAATCTGATTGTGATTGTGTTTTTCAATATATACCTTATTCTAATTTGCATAAATTTGTTYATTTTTAAAAAGCATCTATATTGAATTTCAGATTATTGCAGCATTACTTAGTACTCAAAAATTGATGTCCTGCTTATGTGCTTCAAATTTTTGATGAATTATTCATTCGTTTTTAATTCTCATTGATGARAAATGCATTGATTTAAGCCCCAAAATTTTGCACAACCCCACCAACAATTCTGCCCTAAAACTCCCAACCCTATGCCCAAACAACCTTTCAATTCCACTCTTGCAAAGCCCCAAAACAGAACTCAAAACACCCCTACAATAAATCGAATGCTAGATTCGAACAATAATAATAAAACTAAATTTATACCTCTTATCGATGCTAAGGCTAATATTCAGTTTAATAATCAGAAACTTTTCGACTAGTATCGATTTGTCAGGCAAACTAGGAGGCGAACCTTTTTTCTGTACAACAGCACACTTCAAAACAAAACATAAGCTCTATTACGTGACAGTTAGCGATCACTCAATTCTTTGTTTAACAGCAGTCTTAAAATTCCAATAACCTCACATTTTGAGAACACATTCTCCTTCAACACCTTCGATGAAGGCATGAAGCCTGCTAGTCTTGATACATGATCAGCAGAATGCAAGAACGAATAATATAACATGAGCAAAACCGACTAAACTTGTGGTCTTTAACATCATGACAATAAAATTTTAAAACAATCGAACAAAAATATTATACAAACGACATAATGAAATTCGCACAAATAAATCAAAAATAAAATAAATAAAATTTGAACAAAAAATTACACAATTCAAACAAAATAAACCCTCACAAAATAAAACAAGACTTGAAACAATCATAGACAATTTAAAAGTCTCGGAACACACCCTAAAATTCTGACAACATTCATAGAAGCATCGACAAATTCAAATGGAGAGTAGAGATTAAGTGGTGTTGAGTTTCCTAGAGTTTTGACATGATGACAAACCTATTACAGAAACAGGATGATTAAGTATTGAATATTTGCGTTCTGGAACAGCTAGTTTGAACTGTATGCCCTAACAAGTTTTAATAGTAATGGAGAATGCTTTGAAACACCTAACTTTATGCATGGGGAACAGCTGTTTACATAACGAGACTGTCACGGTGCAGAACAGTACGAGCTGTTTCCTATGACTGTTATTCTGTTAAGAACAGTGGCATCATTCTTTTGTTGCATGTAACTTTCGTTTATAT
>SNQN01006263.1:17444-39669 GCA_008642245.1 Bassia scoparia | reverse complement strand
TCTCCCTCTGATTCCAAACAAGACAAACAAAAGATAACGGAAGAAGTAGTATGTAATTAGCCTTTTGTTTTTACTGTTGCTACTGAAGCATCTTTCAAAGCCAGCGACAATCTGCAACATCGAGACAGTTCGCCAATCCACAACAATCTCAGAACAACCACTGATGAACAACCACATCCCAATGATTCCGCCGAACTCCATCCCACCAGAGAAGATACTCTGTTTAGGGGAACCGATGGAACACCCATACATGGGCTTGGTAGACCACCGGATGCACCGACTGGCGTTGGAATTCCATACCTGGAAGGAGGCCAACCCAATGAAACCGGAGCTCATTCTGACGCTCAAAATTCCCAATAAGGATCAACTAGCTTTTGAGCAGCTACTAGATACTTGTACGCTATTTTTACCGGATTTTTCTCCAATGAATGATACTCGAATTTTTGATGGAACATCACCCTCCATTACTTGCATGATCTGGAACGTGCAAGGAGCGGGAAGCAAGGAATTTTTATCGGTACTGAAGGAAATTATTCGCATCAACAAACCCTCAGTATTGGCACTGGTAGAGACCCATATGGGAGGTGAATATGCTGACAAGATAGCGAAGGCTATCAAATATGATGGGCATGCGCGAGTGGATGCTAATGGTTTCAGTGGGGGCATATGGCTATTTTGGCAAAGGAATTTAGTGACTGTAACAATGATTGGACAAACCCAGCAATATCTCTCAGTCGAAGTTGCACGGATGAGAGACACTCCTTGGTACTTCACAGCTGTCTATGCCAGCCCAAATCCCACTAAAAGGCAAGAACTTTGGAGCACGCTGAAGACCTTTGCTCAAACACACAACAAACCATGGCTGTTAGCTGGGGATTTTAATGAAACTCGCTATGATTGGGAGAGGAATGTCAACACCACAGATACTTCTCGAAGAAATGCACGGTTTAATGATTGGATAGATGATATGCAGTTGTTGGAAGTTGAATTCTCAGGAGCCTCACACACTTGGGCTCGAGGACATTCCACTGAAACAAGGAGAAGTGCCCGCCTTGATAGGGCTTTGTGTAATGCGGATTGGGGTATGCGATTTGATGAAGCCAAGGTTAAACATTTACCTGCGCTTCAGAGTGATCATTGCCCACTCCTAATAAGTCCGAATGGTTTCGGACCCCTACAGCAGGTGAATCGACCTTTTCGTTTTCATGCAGCATGGTTGACACACGAGCATTTCAGTGAGTTTGTACATTCTAAATGGAGGAAAACTGATCCATTAATGCCAATGCTCAATGAACTTTCAACTGACCTACAAGAGTGGAACAAAACAGTATTCCATAATATCTTTCGAAAGAAAAGGCAATTAATTGCTCGAATTGGAGGTATTCAACGGAGTCTTGCCGAACAACGAAATTCTAGTCTACTCAAGCTTGAAGCAAAATTAAGACGAGAATTGGATGAAGTTTTAGCACAGGAGGAGCTTCATTGGTACCAAAAGGCCAGATTAGATTGGCTCTCCGAGGGAGATCGGAACACAACGTTCTTCCACTTGAGTACGATTGCTAGAAGGTGGCAAAACAAAATTTCTGCATTGAAGGATGCCTCTGGAACTTGGGTTGAGGAGAAACACCAGGTGCAACAATTGGTGTTACAATTTTTCCAGAAACTGTTTACTGAAGAGGAGACTAACTACGACTCTACACTCCCGATTAATATTTGTCCTGAGTTCCCAACACACCAATGGTCTTTGTTAACTCGACCATACACCAAGAGTGACATTGATCAGGTGATTAAGCATATGAGCTCCCTCAAAGCTCCGGGGCCAGACGGCTACCAAGCATTATTTTATCAAAAACATTGGGACTTGGTTTCCCCTAACGTGTATGACATGACTTTGGCGGCTCTCCAAGGCAAAGGTCTCCCATCTATGGTTAATGAAACTTTTTTGTGTCTCATACCAAAGGTGGAGCATCCTGAGCTCCCGTCTCAGTTTCGGCCTATAGGTTTGTGTAACGTAGCATATAAGATTATAACGAAAGCAATTGTGAATCGGATTAAACCGGTCTTACCATATATCACCTCCAATACGCAAACAAGCTTCATCCCAGGGCTGTCTCTTATACACATCTAGATGTGTATAAGAGACAGGTGTATGACATGACTTTGGCGGCTCTCCAAGGCAAAGGTCTCCCATCTATGGTTAATGAAACTTTTTTGTGTCTCATACCAAAGGTGGAGCATCCTGAGCTCCCGTCTCAGTTTCGGCCTATAGGTTTGTGTAACGTAGCATATAAGATTATAACGAAAGCAATTGTGAATCGGATTAAACCGGTCTTACCATATATCACCTCCAATACGCAAACAAGCTTCATCCCAGGGCGTCAAATCAGTGATAATATAGTGATTGTACAGGAGGTTATTCATACCATGAAAGCGAAAAGGAGTGGCAAAGGGTTTATGGCACTCAAGATTGATTTCGAAAAGGCATACGATAGACTACGGTGGGACTTTATTCGTGAAACCCTTTGTGAAATGCATTTCCCACAAACAATGATAGATGTGATTATGCAATGTGTAACTGGGAATAGCATCCGTATTCTCTGGAATGGTGAGACTACTGCATCCTTTTTACCGTCAAGGGGGGTGCGCCAAGGGGATCCCTTGTCCCCGTATTTATTCGTTCTATGCATGGAAAGGCTAAACCAAGTTATAGAGGAGGCAATTATTGCGAACAAATGGAAACCAATAAGGGCAAGTCGCAATGGCCCGTTGCTTTCAAACTTGTTCTTCGCTGATGACATTATTTTGTTCTCGGAGGCATCCACCGATCAAGCAGAGATTATCATGGAGTGTCTCACACGGTTCTGCAAAGCCTCGGGTCAGAAAGTGAGCCATGCGAAATCCACGGTATACTTCTCTACTAATACTACGCCTGAGCTACGTACACAAATTGGCAATATTCTGGATATGGGTGTCACGGATGACTTAGGTATGTACCTAGGTATGCCTACCTTGACAAGTCGAGTGACAAGAAACACCTTTGCACATCTATGTGATAAGATAGACAGGCAATTAGCGGGTTGGAAGACCAAGTACTTGTCTTTGGCTGGCCGCATAACCCTGCAAAATCAACGTTAAATACTCTTGCATATTATTCTATGCAAACGACGAAAATACCCCGATTGATTTGTGATGATATTGATAGGAAGACGAGGAGATTTATCTGGGGTGGTGATGAAGAACACCGCAAAATTCATTTAATTTCTTGGGACACTTTACAAAAGAGTAAGGATCAAGGGGGACTTGGTCTAAGATCATCTAGACAAGCCAATGCAGCCTTTCTGACCAAGTTGGGGTGGCGAATGCTGACGGAACCTAATGCGCTGTGGGTACGAGTCCTACGAGAGAAATATTGTAAGGGACGTTGTGATGTTCATATGTTCGAACCAAAACCTAACATGTCCAATGTGTGGAGGGGAATCACTGAAAATGCAACCATACTTAAAAGAGGGGTTGCCAAGGCACTTGGCAATGGGAAAAATATTAGCTTCTGGGATGACATATGGGTCATGAACAACACCTTGCGGGACCTGTGTACTGTGCACATTCCAGAAGAGCTAGCAAAGGCTACGGTGGAAGACATGTGGGAACCTGGAGTTGGGTGGAAATGGCATGAGTTTGGCAACCTCCTTTCGGATATAGTGCTCAAACACATTAGCTCACATGAACTAGTGGAGGATGATTCAATAGGAGACCTAATCTACTGGAAAGGAAGTCCGAAAGGAGGATTTTCGATTAAGTATGCTTTGAAGCTCATTAGGAATGAAGAGGATTTGCCTGACTCTAACAAATGGGACATCATTTGGAAGGCTCATATGCAACAACGGATAAAGGTTCTCCTTTGGCTGATTATGCATGATAAAATTTTAAGTAATGCGAATAGGATGCGACGGCACTTAACTGATGATCCACGATGCCCAAGATGTGGTGGAGACGAGGAAACTACTTTGCACTTATTGAGGGATTGTCCCAGTTCTAGGAACATATGGCACTTGGTAGGTGGCATTGCACGAGCTGACATCTTTTACCAGGAGGACTTAGCAAGCTGGGTAGTTACGAATTTGAAGGCGGATCATGTCAAAGAAGCCACAAAATGGCCTTCGAGCTTTGGTGTAACCATTTGGTGGATTTGGAGGTGGCGGAACAAAGTCGCTTTCGATCAACCCGAAGATATTCCCAGTGATATCTTCTCCTTCTTATTATTAAAATTTGAAGAACAACTTCGAGCTTGCCACCTTATTGGACCATCTATCGCTCCAACTAGAGTACAGGCTCAAGAGATCTTTGTACAATGGAGGTCCCCACCTATGACGTGGGCGGCTTTGAACACGGATGGGGCTTCACGAGGTAGCCCAGGACCAGCTGGTGGGGGAGGAGTGCTACGAAATGATCGGGGTGGGTTCCTTCGAGCCTTCACAGCCAACTATGGGATATGCACAGCCTACAAAGCGGAGATGAAAGCTATCTTGCAAGGGCTTCAAATGGCGCAGGACCTGGGCATCAGGAAGCTGCTAGTTCAAGTCGACAACTTAGCATGTGTTCAAGTCTTAAACGATCATCATTATCAGGGAGGTGAATGTTTCAACATTATTAATCAAAGTCGAGCAATTATCCGCAGCTTTGGTGACAACATCAGTATAATACATTGCTACAGGGAGGGCAATAGATTGGCAGACACTTTAGCGAATATGGGAGTGGACCAAAGTATGAGGKTCAAGCACTGGGATCATCCAACCCCTGCTATGTCCAAATTGCTGCATGAAGACTTAGTAGGAGTAGCTTTACCTAGAATGATTAATTCGTCTTAAGTTGTTGGGGCTTTGCCCTCTAGAGCACCAAAAAAAAAAATTAGCCTTTTGTTTTTGTTTTATTTTTAAAAAAAAAACATTTACATGTAATTTAGAAATTAGAATATGTAATTATGTATGGTGTTAACTATTTCGACGAGAAATATGCCTAGAACTCGTGTTGTGCAAGCCTTACTAGAATGGTTATTGCAGCTCAGTTTCCACTTAGGTTTTACTCATAATATGTTTTATTATCTGCTAATAATAAAGCTTTTCTTACTGACAAGTTTTTATTTATTTTTAAAATGTTAAAAAGAAWTTATTGAAGTTAAGTTGGAAATTTATTCTACTTGTGATAAATTGGAAGTGGGGAGAAAAAAAAACACTAAAAAAACTGGTTCAATCTTCAAAAAAAATGTTTGTTTTAGTAAACACCATTGTACCAAAACTATTTCACTTCAAAAATATAAGTTTCACCTCCAACTTCAATAAGTCGAGCTTTGTAAAAATAAATTCAATTCAATAAAATCTACGAGAATAGCACTAGACTTTACTGGAATGTAGGCAATATACTTGTATATACATATTCAACGTTACCCATATTTTTACGGAAACGACATGGCCTTCAAAAAAATTATGGTATTATACCGAGTTGAAGGATCATCAATTCTATTCCATACAATGATAGAACCAATCGTGTCATTCTATTCCAACCTAATTACACAACTGATTGCTGCAAAACAGCCCCGCGYCAGCAAGTTGAACCGAAGAACGAAGGCCCTCATATACTCTAAATTTCTTTTTTTGGCGAGTGCCGGTTGATAAAAGAGACAATTTTTATGCAGTATCATGGTAATACCCACTAGATAAATATGTGCATCTGATCTATCAATAAACTCGAAAAAAAAAGTTCAAAAATAATAAAATCCCTTTTATGTACTTTCATCAATGTATAGTATCAGATTGGCTGCGGAAAAAAGCCAAAATCGAGACTCAGGGGGCATTCATCTACTAATATCCAAAATTGCTGCCAAGTATCAAGTTTGCTTCAGCACCCATTGATCAAACCTGCAATGGGAAATCGGTCAGCACAGTAGCAAGAGTCTATGTCAATGCATGCCATATCTTCGGATGATACCTTAACATCATTACGCCACACTTCTTAATAAAACATATCAAAAGGATTCGCCCTTATAAGTTACATGCAAACTATAGTTTGATGAGTTAGGGGCACCATCAAATAATTCCCCTATAGTTACTGTTTGGCAATTAACACTATCCAAAAGGAAACATTTTACCTGCAGGTTCTCACAATTAAGTGCTGGTAGCAAGGCAGCATGAATTTCCCCGGACGAAAAAAGTCAATTACTTCCTCTAGCAACTTTAAGTCCTCTATTGTATATTTACAAACAACAAATATCCCARCCCTCTAGCTCCTCCTCAACTGCACAAAGAACAGGTGAAGAATTGAGAAATCTGTCACACTAAGATTAGGCCATTAGGGGATATAGTATATATATGCACAATCGAATGTCAATCTACTTTTAAAATGCTCTACATACCTTGGTAATCTAKCTCTAACATCCCTTTCTTAATTTCCAATTTTATCTTCTGTACATGTTTTGGCTCAAACTCTGTGTGATCTGAAGCCAACTGAGTTACTTAACACCATCTACCTGTGGAAAAAAATAATAAGACCCTCTCAAGAATCCGTTTACTCACAATCCATTTAAGTGAAAAAGAAAAGTAGACCTTTTTTAAAAAAAAAAAAAAAAAGTAGACTTACCACAATAGAAATGGGTAGTTTGGGCTCTGTTATCTCAAAGAACCAAAAATATCAACTCAGCTGCACTGCTCTTTACATTTGAAAGTGCAGCTTCAAGTTAGACTTTATGACTTAATAGTCTCCATCGCGAGACGTACCAGATGTAAAAGACCATCAACATCATGGAAACTGAAATCGAGGACACTCTTGATGGAAGATATGCCCTCCTCGTTTGCAGCTTGTTCAAAGACTGGCATCGCAGCTGCAAAAGCACTTTGCGCACTTCTGGAAGCTTCCATAGCAAGATTAATATCATGCGTCTGCAAAAGAACACAGCCCTATTAGATTCGAGATTAACTTAGGCAATCGTATAAAACATCATGTACATTTCCTAACATTATTATTTTGATGGGCAGACCAAAAAGATCATAAGCATAGGCTATCAGGAATTTAAAGATCTGAAACACATACGAAGTCTAGCAGGCGCATAAAGTTGGGCCTGTTTCCTGCAGAAACGATATGACTTCGATGGTCCATTGTGGAGTGTCCATCCTTAACCGTATCTATCGCGGCTTGATTTAAGTTGTCGATGTCAGAAGCAGATGATGATGGAGAATCCACTGCAAATAATTTGGGGATACTTCATATTAACACAATATACTTGGGTTTGATTCACTGAACTAGTCTGTCTTACAGAGAGTTGTATGCTCAGAAAAAATTTATTAAACAATTAATAAAAAAAATCAGTAGCAAACTACAAACTTCAGCACACATGTAAGTATCCAACTTCATTACTTATACAGCAGCGGAAAAGATTAACAAAGCCAAAGATGTTTATCTACTAGTCCCATTACCTTGAGGAACCGCTCTTACTGCCATTTGCAGCTCCTGACGATCTCTGCTAGCAGCAAGATCATTACAATAAACCACTCTCATATAAGCTATCTCCATGCATTTAAAGGCCAAAGCAGCAGAGGCCATGTCATTGCATCTTTCATATTCTCTGGCACAGTATCTGCAAATCACAAAACTCTATTTACTACTGATTTAACATAAGAAAAACCCGGGAGAGGGACAGAGAGACAGCTTGCCTGATTTCTCAATATTCAATATATTTTTATTAGAAATTGAGGACACGAAAAATAATTCACAAAAACTGTGAACATACTCGCATAATTTTGCAGTGGTAGCATACACTTCATTTGGTGCCATCTCCCCACTTCTATTTTCGTTGTTGCCAGGTTCTAACAGAGATGCTCCGTGAAGAAACTTCAATGCCGCCTGGAAGAAGATACCAGTACTTTCTAGACCTGACCCAGCAACCTTTACGCAAATAAGAGAAGTAATGAGACATGGTGTACAAGGATAAGATTTAAGAGGACATAAATAAGAATMAATAGTATCACACCTTCAAACGACTAGCCGAATGTTTAAGATCTTTTGCCTCTCTCAAGGCAGTTTTAGCTGCCCCGTGGATGTAGTCTTTCTTCCTAGAACTTGAAGCTTCAATGTCATTGGATACATGCCCAGTATGGTGATCTTGCCTCAAACTACTATGTCCAATTACAAMCTGTCTGGAAGGCTTCCCGTTAACACTATCAACTCCCCCACCAATAGAACCAAACCCTCCCCCAAAATCAGGAACGCCATGGGAATTAGATGATACTTCCTTTTCGCTATCAATCTTGGAAACACGCAGCTTTGCTCTATCGGAATTGGATCCATCAAAAGGCAACTTTATTAAAGATTTCGTTGTCTCATTCTCAGTAGCCAAATTTTGTAGTGAAGTTGATCCCTCATACACGGGATCCAATTTACCACCCTCATCCTTACAATCTTCAAGTTTTGGATTAGTATTGATTGCATGGGAACTTGGCTGTCTTCCAGATGCAACTTTCTTGCCATAACGATCTTCATCAGCCGCATCAGACACGATAGAATTCCGAGACAGTTTAGATTTTCTATCCCTCAATCCTTCATTATGTGGTGCAAACTCTATTGCAGATCTTTCTGCTCCAGATTGACGCTGCTCATTATGTGAAACAAATTTCTTATTAGCTCCTTTATCAAGATCAGCCTTCAGAACCTTTTTAGGAGAAGGTGAAATGGATGCCACTGGGGAAGATCTCACTCCTTGCACTTTAGCTCTGACTTTGCGGGAAGCCTTTGAAGAGCTAGACGTTGCATTGTCTGATAAACCCAAATCAAGAGCCAATTCAGAAGATTTCTTGCCTCCAGAAGTCTTTTGAGATACTCTGTCCCCACGATAATGATCCATGTCAACTGACCTACCTACCTGGTGTAGACTATTATCACCAGCACCACCAAGACTAAATTTAGGATCACCACTGTGAGTTCTTTGATGTTGCTTATCAGCACTACTTTCTCTAGCCTGAAAGTTCGATGACTTTGACTTCTTTGCTTTTCTATGTTCACTCCCACTACTCTGCCCAACATCACCATCTTTCACTGAGTTCCCTCCTTTACCTGAGGGGGTAGCTACATGATGCTGTTTGTCCTTCAATTTTCTCTTCGTCCCAGACACATCATATATCTCTTCATCCATAGAGGTTGTATAGCGCTGAGACCTATCTTTAGCTTTTGCAAGAGGATAATTCAAACTTCCCTTTGCAAGATCCTGGGGAACTTGCATAGCACCAGGATTATAATCTTCCACTGGTTGATGCACTGTCTTTATTTTCTTTGGAACTCCATATGCCTCAACATCTACTACCCTCTTCTTTTCTAATTTCAATGGCTTGCCATCACCTGCAGATGTAAAAACAATTTAAAAGCTGCTCCATCTGTAAAGTCAAATATAAAGCCAACCACCAAGTAGCGACTTATTAAAAAACTTGTACGAGTTGACCAGAGGAGAGAGAGAGGATGTAAAAAAAAACAGCAAAACCATATACTGCAGACTAAAACTTGGGGGGGGTCAATCTATCCATGCAAGATGCACAAGAAATAGGGAAACGTAAAGATACAAGTAAGCCAAAGCTGTTTTACATTTGGCCATTAAAATACTACATGCTCTACCTGTGAGACCTTCAAAGGTAGCTAGGTCATACGCAACCGGGCTAAATATTGGCTTTTCTCACAAAAAATAAGAGAATATATGGAACTTGGACAGACTGACACTTTTCTCTTAAAACCAAGGCGGGTAGTAGACTTCTGCTGATAGTCAGACCTTCTGAAGCCTTTTTGTGATTTCTTTTAAAGATAGAATTTAAGGTAGGGTTCATACCTAAAAATAGAAGGAAAGGCAAATCTTGGAGGATTAATTTCAATGTTGTTTGATATCGTGGTAAGCATCAGTTCAATGAGGGCAAACGACTCATGAAAAAATTAAGGAAAAGGAGACGGTCGTCCTATAACACATACGGCAGTTTATACAGTCTAAGATTAGAAAGCTACAACTTTGAAAAAAGTGATGCAAAAGGTCACTCCGGATGGAAAAAAAATTTAAAAATAGGAAACCTATAAAATCTATTACTATAAAAAGACTCACTTAATGTCAACATTTCTCATCGAGCAGTTTCTACATACGCACTAAAGGATAGTATATAACTATCCCAAAATAGTACAAATGAATACATATTAAGGAAACAATATCTTATTTTGAATAGCAACAATTGATAAATATATTAGGACACAGATAATTGATTGCTTACCACTATTCCGAGAAAAAACTGACTCCCTAGGATGTTTTTTCAGATTTTTCAAATTCTTAATTTCACCCGAGTGCTGCTGATCCTTCTTGACAGAAATATGCAAGTCTTGAAAGCCACTTTGCTGAGCTGCATCTATATCTGTCTTTACCAAAATTTTCTTTCTGCCGATACTGGGCAAAGCAATAATACCAGTACCCTGGTTGGGAGGATTGACATWTTGGGCATCAGCTGACGCATTCACAGATGCATTTGCATCAAGATAAGGTGGCTGATTATTCTGAAGCTGGGCAGGAACCACAGGTGCATACATTGCACGCACTGCACTTTCTGTCTCATCCTGAGTGAAACTACACTTGTTCATGCCAGGCCTAATAAACAGTAAAATTCCGCAAAAAAAAAAAAAAAAATTAGAACATAGAGGTAAGAAAGGGGGGGGGGAGGTATCTGTTTCATATCTCTTATATTGATAAAAAAGAGAGAGATTTTCTTGTGCTTCTTTATTATTGAATGGATGTATAGCCTTAATATTATAACTATTTCAAAACTGAAGACTGATCAGCAAAATTACAGATGGCGTAGATCAAACATTCACATTTAGTCTAATCTTTTGACAGATAAACGCAGCTTGACTTGGTCGTTTTAATTTTATGTATTAACAAATCTATCTATCCAACATTGCACAAAGCAACATTGAGTTGGACAGCATKATTAATATCTTCATTTGAGAATAAGAATAATGACAAATAAAAAGTATATACACAAAAGTCGGTATAGTTCAAGAAGAAACTTACAGCCAAGTAATCATGCGGCATGTCCATTTCTTTTCTGTGAGGTCATCTGACGTAGTGCCCAAAGGCAGAAGCCGCCACTTATGACACTTCTCGCATTCAACCCAGTGATCATTCACAAATTGTGCAGTCTCTATTTGAGGCACATCACCAACCTTTTCTGTCATGCAGTTACCACCTGCAAGATCTCCCACATTAGATCCACTGTTTGGAGCTAAGCTAGGTTTATAGCTGCTTGACTTGTCCTTCAGCTTCGCTGTGAACACTGATGCCTCTTGTTCTGGAACTCTCATTGTAAAGTCCTTTGAGTTCATGTCTTTTCCTTTTTTTCGACTATTTCTCTTATCACCTACTTCAATACTCTTTCTTGTCTCCCTGGGTAGATCTGAGTCACCCTTTTTGCTTTTAGAAGGAATGTTGTTCTTAGATACGACTTCCTCATTGTTTGCAGCTGAAGGACCATCAATAGAGTTTCCTTTAGGTGGCTCTGCAGTACAGAATCCGCCAATCTGAATACCCGTACCCTTTGGTTTCTTCTTGACTACAAAATCCCTCTCGCTACGCAATTCTTGCTCAGTTAGAGAAAGAGTCGTTTCCCTGGAATGTGACTTCTGCTTTGAAGGCTCAAGAGTCCCCACATTATCATATTTCTTATCCTCAGGAACATAATCATACTTCCCAACTTCCTCGTCTTTCTGTGAAAGAAACCATGCTTCCTCATCTTTTAATTTCTTGTCCACAACTCCATTCTCCTTCCTGTACACACCAGCGTCAGTGGGACATGAAGAATTAAAATCTTCTTCTTTTACTTTGTCCTTCACCATGCGCTGTTGCTTCAGAAACTTGTTCGGCTCATTCTCTCTCCGACCCTCATTCCTTTTATCAGTAGTGGATTCACCCTTTGGAAACAAATTTGAGTGTCTGTCCTTMGGATGTTCTGAATCATGAAATTCTTCTTTTACTTTTCCCTTCAAATTGATACGTTGTTTGCAGGCCTTATTTACCTCATCCTCTCTCCATCCAATTTCATCTCTCTTTTCTGTAGAGGTATCACTTTTCAGAATGAAAGTGAAGTTTTTGTCCTTCTCAATCTTCCCTTTCAAGGCAGTAGAATGCATGTCATCCTCCACAGCATCACACTTTCTTATTGAACCAGGTTCCTCTTTAGTTTTATGCCTAGCTGAATGTATCTGTTTCGTTGGGTTGTCAATGTCCTCACCAAAGTTAACAGCTTCAGTTTTCTTGTCAGTCACATTCAAAGGCTTAGAGCCAGTTTTCTTGATCATCAGAGAAGTGTGTTCCTTCTCTTCAGAATATGTAGCAAATGCATTAATGGCGGCATTAGAGACAATCTCTTTGGAGGATAATGTTCCATTCTCTTCCCTTTTGGTAGCACTCAAGGCAACAATATTTGCAGGGTAGTCACATGCATCCTTCACCTGTTCCTCAGACTTCAAATTTTGCTTRAATAGTGTTTCCTCAGTCACTTCCTTAAGCTTTGATTTCTTGACCTTACTTGCATCCCTGACCTTCGGCCTTTTCTCTTTCCTTGCTTCCTTCTTTCCCTTCAAGTACTTGCTCTCAGTAACAGTGTTGACAGGGAAAGTTTCTCCAATCTCTGCTACACCAGTCCCCACACCGTTTTCTGCGCCCTTTAAATCAACTAAGCTATCATGAAGAGGTGAAAGCAGTTCATTGCTTGGAAGAGGTACAGTTGTCATAATCTGCTCCAGATGAACAACAATGCTTTACCAAAAAAAAAATACCCAATAATTTACATGCATACCATAAAATTGTATTCAATCTCACCTTAATAATGAACGACGGAGATTCCAGATTCTCTTCCTGAGTTGAAGTACCATCATTCTCAGAGGGGCTACCCTCAGGTGAGGAAGTAGGGGACATATCAAGACCAAGGCCACTYTAGATTGCAATTTTATCCAAATTTGAAATGCTCTCAGATGCCATTTTGACACGAAACTTCAGTGTGTTCTTTTCAGGACGTAACATRGGTTTCTTCTTTGAAAGGTTAGAAGCAGGCTCTTCAGAACTTTGAATTTTCGATTGGTTGTTCATCAAGGAGATCCCTGTATCAGACATTGCTTCCAAATTTTGGTCACCTGAGACAGGTAAAGATCTTGCTGGCAGTGTCTGATTAGAAGCATTGGCTGGATTCCGATTGAAACGCTGCAATCAAAAATTGCAAAAAAATATTTAAAAAATGATTTCCAAAAGACAAGGAACGTCATTCATATTACAGTAATTATAAATAGGCAGTCTGTAAATCACAGCAGATTCTTATGTAGAGATTGACCTCTGAAGGCAAATCTTGGGGAGATTTTGAACTAACAAGACTCTGGCTTCTCTGATTAGATAAGATAGGAGGAGAGCGCTGTTGCATAGGCAGGAATGATCCATAGCCCCCATATCTTGCACCTGGAAAAAGTATGCAATTGCTCAAGAATAGCTTAAAATATGGCACGGCYCAAAGAAGATAAATTAAAGGTGCAAAATCTCACCAAGACTCTCTGCAGAAACTCCACTCATAAAATCCTTCTGGTCCTGTCCTAGGATATTTTCAATCTTCTTGTCCTACAGGCAACCATCACCAAACTATTAAGAACAAGTTTTTAGAGACTATTTGGGCCAGAGGAAAACGGTATCAACAAATAAGCTGTCCATTCAATAAAATAGAAAATCACTCAAGCATGCAAGAATTTTCAATGGAGAACTTGAAAAACACCATGAAAACTATTTCACATACTGGGTCCTATAAGAATCTAATAATCTATACATCAAGGCAATGTTAGAGTTAAAACATCAGTGCAGCTACTAATGGAAACTATGGGACGACATTAACATTAATTATCATAAACAGACTCCAGTTTTGACTATGATGTTTCCAGAAACTACCAAAAACAACTACGGAGTATATGTACAATCATGATACACATCTCAGCTGATACCTTCACATTCTTCTTTAAGAAAACAAATGGTTAAGCAATTGTCTAGTTTCCAACATTCAGAGATCCCCGCAGAAGTTTCGAGTTTATGGCATCACATGGTCTTATAAGACAACCTTGCATGGTTCAATGCACATAAATTTTCTGTAAAACTAATTACGAGAGTATCCTTCATACCCAAGGTTGAACCCTCAACAATGGTTGCAAACTTGCAATTACAAAGCACAAATGAGAATTCTGAAAGGTGCTGAAGTATCTAAGGTTATTTTATTTTTTACACACACACACATCAATGGTCAATCAATTGAAAACTTGTCTACTGATCATAAGATTCTGTCAATTGGACTTTGACTCCTTGTCTCAGGACATTCCAGCAATATCCTCACCTTCAGATCACATTGTTAGTCATTATAAGACCTTATCTGAACTTATATGGACTCAAACTAAGGTCAAAAGAACAGGCCCCTCATAATCTTCTTTGTAACATTTTTTTTGTCATGCTGGCACCATTAAAATTGTCCTCGTTCAATCTTTAAGGAGAGATAAAAATTGCTATTTTAAAAAATGGACATATCGTGGACACAACAAACCTTTTAAGATACCAAATGAATGTTTTATTACTTCGCAATAACCAAAGCTTCCGATTGTGGACTTTAATATGGTGATACCATGGCTTTAACCAAAAGGTTGCCTTTAAAAATATGCCAAAATTGCTCGTGACAATAATTAGTAAATTACAACAGCATATGGAGTTATGGACTATGATTACTTTATTCCATTTAAAAGCATAACCAACATGTTTCTTTCCGAAAACTTTCCAAGAAAATACAGAAGGCATATTAAGAAAATGATTTAGATTGGTAAATGTAACTGAACTCATCTTGATCTCTCAATATCTCTTAATCTGCATTACACAATTTTGTCATTACAATTATTACAACAGACTTAACTACTTGGTCCATGCGCCATCTACAGTAATATCTCAGCTTTGATATTGTCAGCCAATAATTCATATACAATGGCAAACCTAGTGTGCCAACCAATATCACACTACAACGTAAACATYCCCATAACAAAATAATGGATACCAGAATACACGTTCAGCACAAGATCGCAATAGGAAGAAAATTTAAAGTTTTTTTTGCTGAGGTGATTGACACTAGCTTAAAGTTAATATCAGCTACAATGACATTATGACACTGTCCACTTGCTACATTAAAAAACAATCTGCCATAGTGCCATCTACATATCTCTAAGTTCCACAAGAGATCACAGCCATTTTATAGCATACAGTATCATCCAACTAGCAAGTATTGACATAACAAGAGAAACAATGACAAACATTCAGCAAGTAAGAGATGAATGCCATGCTTTGGATTGTCCAAAAGGGGCAGGAGCAAGGACAGAATGACATGAAATTATAAAGCGGCTTCAAATCACAACACAACATCATCTAACCATTATAACCCATCAATTAACAACATTTGAACAATCATATCAATAATGTTCRCAAAAACTCGTCATACTGCCCAGAAGTTCTATTACAAAACCATACACAATTGAATTTAYATTGAAAAACAGCACCAAAAACAAGCATAATTTGAGTAATACACAAGTGTGAACAATTGAATCAGAAAGGTTAAAAATTTAATGCAACTTACAATGTACGAGAAGTCTCTATCAGGATCAATGTTCTCGTCATCGTCATCATCATCTTGAAAATAGTATGCTTCACCATCTTCAAGTTCAATGTCTGTCATCTTTTACAGACAAAATTATTTGAACACCCAACTCAACCTAATTTCACCTAAACTATCATCGAAATGAAAACGGGTAAAACACACTCTTTATTAATCCCAATTCACAAACTTCAGAATCAAAAGGGTTGATAGAAAACCCTAAAATTAGAAATCTCAAACCCCAAATTTATTTTAAAAACAAAAAAAAAAACAAAAAAAAAGCAAAAAATGACTGCTTTATTCTGAATTAGAGTGAAAATCTATTAATCCAATGAGATTTCAGAAACCCACTTCGGAAATCCAAAACCCAGAAAAACCCATGTAGCAAATCCCTCAATACTACCATTATAAGCCACAATTTCTTCTAAATATCCCAGTTAAAAAAAAAAAACCCAAATTTTCCAGCACCCAAAAACTGTCACCCTAATAAGGAAATAAATCAATTACGATATTCAATATCAAAGAGCTTTTTTGGAAACGTCAGAAGAAATCAATCATGCACTTGTTGCTGCAAACCCCAGAATTTATTCGGCCAAAATCATCGAAAATATAATTAAGTGAATTAACAGACAACAAATGCGTTTTGCTTGTGTTTTTTTCTCTCTCCTCCCAACACCCTTCTCTTTCTCTCTCTGTCTAGGCTTTTCTGAGTGGTGTTTCAACACAGCTACAGAAAATTAAAATAATTAAAAATTACGCCGTAATTAAAATACCCAAAAATCAGAAATCGAACTGTGTTTTTTTTTTTTTTTAAGAAATCATTTCTTTATTTTTTGGGGATTTTATGTTCATGTTTGTGTTTTTTTGTTTTTATTATTAATGGGGTGGTAAAATACGCAAGAAACAGACGTAAACCAAAGTATGAAGGAGACGAGGGTAGAATGGTAATTTCACCAGGAGTGCGTGGACCTACTTGACCATCGACTACTCTMCCGTTTTGTTGATGTGTTGTTTTCCTGAGGTGAAATTACAAAACTGCCCTTTTTGTGTTGTGGACTGTTTGAAGATAAGCGTGTATTTTCTTTTCCCCTTTTTAGTTGATGATGACTKTTAATTGTCCTTCTTTGAATTTTGTTGATGGTACTTGTACTTGGATTTTATTGCTAACTTGCAATCGGATTAGGTACTTCAAACACTTGTAACAATTGTGGCATTTTTATTGACTTTTATGTAAGGAAATTACTAAAAAAAACCTTACTCTATAACTCGTCATCAAACACTYCAATATCAGTGGAGTCACTGACACCTACACCCAAGTGACCACCAATTGCAACCACCTAAACAACCAATCCCCAAATGGAGCCACTGACTGACCACCAACGACGCAAATGCGATGGAGAACAGCAATGGACGACGATGATGAATTGAGCACTCCAACTCGGGTAACTTCGACCAATTTTTAATTTTAAAAAACTTGATTCAGCCTTGGAGATCATACCCACCATAGGGGTTCAAACTACTACAATGTTGTATCTACAATGGTCGGGTACAAGGTTGTACCCACCAAGTCACCAACTTGTCTACAAGGTCGTACCCACCATCTTGACCCCCCCCCCTTCTCGAGGCAAAATATATATGCGGGTGATATATGGAATATTGCGGGCGAGATTTAGCTCGTCACAAAAGCTACTATAATGTCTCGCAAAGCACCTAATTCAAATTATGTATTTTTAATGAGTTGTTTTATAATTTGGAAAAAAACAAGGGAAAGTAAAGTTGCATACATTTTGGTTAAAAGAGGCGGTGGGTTCTCTCAAACGAAAAAAGAATGAATGATAACTTTCATTATTATAGAAATTATGTTTCATGAGCATTACCTAATCAAATAACCGAGAATACATTTGAGAGTACATGAAACATAAGCATATTTGCAGGAACTCCACTCTTAAAATCCTTCTGGTCCTGTCCTAGGATATTTTCAATCTTCTTGTCCTACAGGCAACCATCACCAACTATTAGAACAGTTTTTAGAGACTATTTGGGCCAGAGGAAAACGTATCAACAAATAGCGTGTCCATTCAATAAAATAGAATCACTCAAGCTGCAAGAATTTTCAATGGAGAACTTGAAAAACACCATGGACTATTTACACTACTGGGTCCTAAGAATCTAATAATCTATACATCAAGGCTGTTAGAGTTATAAACATCAGTGCAGCTACTATGGAAAACTATGGGACGACATTACATTAATTATCATAAACAGACTCCAGTTTTGACTATGATGAGTTTCCAGAACTACCAAAACAATCACGGAGTAGTAATGACTACATCTGACATTCTGTACCTTCACATTCTTCCTTAAGAAAACAAATGGTTAAGCAATTGTCTAGTTTCCAACATTCGAGGATCCCCGCAGAAGTTTCGAGTTTATGGCATCACATGGTCTTATAAAGACAACCTTGCATGGTTCAATGACATAATTTTCTGTAAAACTAATTAGAGAGTATCCTTCATACCAAGGTTGAACCCACAATGGTTGCAACTTGAATTACAAAGCACAAATAGAATTCTGAAAGGTGTGAAGTATCTAGGTTATTTTATTTTTTACACACACACACATCAATGGTCAATCAATTGAAAACTTGTCTACTGATCATAAGATTCTGTCATTGGACTTTGACTCCTTGTCTCAGGACATTCCAGCAATATCCTCACCTTCAGATCACATTGTTAGTCATATATAGACTTATCTGACTTATGGACTCAAACTAAGGTCAAAAGAACAGGCCCCTCATAATCTTCTTTGTAACATTTTTTTTGTCATGTGGACCATTAAAATTGTCTCGTTCAATCTTTAAGGAGAGATAAAAATTGCTATTTTAAAAAATGGACTATCGTGGACACAACAAACCTTTTAAGATACCAAATGAATGTTTTATTACTTCGCAATAACCAAGTATCCGATTGTGGACTTTAATATGGTGATACCATGGCTTTAACCAAAAGGTTGCTCTTAAAAATATGCCAAAATTGCTCGTGACAATAATTAGTAAATTACAACAGCATATGGAGTTATGGACCATGATTACTTTATTCAATTAAAAGCATAACCAACATGTTTCTTTCCGAAAACTTTCCAAGAAAATACAGAAGGCATATTAAGGAAATGATTTAGATTGGTAAATGTAACTGAACTCATCTTGATCTCTCAATATTCTCTTATCTGCATTACACAATTTTGTCATTACAATTATTTCAAAGACTTAACTACTTGGTCCATGCGCCATCTACAGTAATATCTCAGCTATATATTGTCAGCCAATAATTCTATACATGGAACCTAGTGCCAACCAATATCACTACACGTAACATGCCATAAAAAATAATGGATACCCAGAATACCGTTCAGCAAGATCGCAATAGGAAGAAATTTAAAGTTTTTTTGCTTGCAGGTGATTGACACTAGCTTAAAGTTAATATCAGCTACAATGACATTATCACTGTCCACTTGCTACATTAAAAAACAACATCTGCATAGTGCATCTACATATCTCTAAGTTCCACAAGAGATCACAGCCATTTTATACATACAGTATCATCCATAGCAAGTATTGACATAACAAGAGAATGACAACATTCAGCAGTAAGAGATGAATGCCATGCTTTGGATTGTCCAAAAGGGGCAGGAGCAAGGACAGATGACATGAATTATAAAGGCTTCAAATCACAACACAACATCATCTAACTATTAACCCATCAATTACAACATATGAACATAATATATCAATAATGTTCCCAAAACTCGTCTATGCCCAGAGTTCTATTACAAAACATACACAATTGAATTTAGATTGAAAACAGCACAAAAACAAGCATAATTTGAGTAATACACAAGTGTGAACAATTGAATCAGAAGGTTAAAATTTAATGCACTTACAATGTACGAGAAGTCTCTATCAGGATCAATGTTCTCGTCATCGTATCATCATCTTGAAATAGTATGCTTCACCATCTTCAAGTTCAATGTCTGTCATTTTACAGACAAAATTATTTGAACACCAACCTAATTTACCTAAACTATCATCGAAATGAAAACGGGTAAACACACTCTTTATTAATCCCAATTCACAAACTTCAGAATCAAAAGGGTTGATAGAAAACCCTAAAATAGAAATCTCAAACCCCCCATTATTTTAAAAAAAAAAAAAAACAAAAAAAAGCAAAAAATGATGCTGTTTATTTGAATTAGAGTGAAAATCTATTAATCCAATGAGATTTCAGACCCACTTCGGAAATCCAAAACCAGAAAAACCCATGTAGCAATCCCTCAATACTACCATTATAAGCCACAATTTCTTCTAAATATCCCAGTTAAAAAAAAAACCCAATTTTCCGCACCCAAAAACTGTCACCCTAATAAGGAATAAATCAATTACGATATTCAATATCAAAGAGCTTTTTGGAAACGTCAGAAGAAATCAATCATGCACTTGTTGCTGCAAACCCCAGAATTTATTCGGCCAAATCATCGAAAATATAATTAAGTGAATTAACCAACAAATGCGTTTTGCTTGTGTTTTTTTCTCTCTCCTCCAACACCCTTCTCTTTCTCTCTCTGTCTAGGCTTTTCTGAGTGGTGTTCAACACAGCTACAGAAAATTAAAATAATTAAAATTACGCCGTAATTAAAATACCCAAAAATCAGAAATCGAACTGTGTTTTTTTTTTTTTTAAGATCATTTCTTTATTTTTTGGGATTTTATGTTCATGTTTGTGTTTTTTTGTTTATTATTAATGGGGTGTAAAATACGCAAGAAAACAGACGTAAACCAAGTATGAAGGAGACGAGGGTAGAATGGTAATTTCACCAGGAGTGCGTGGACCTACTTGACATCGACTACTCTTCCGTTTTGTTATGTGTTGTTTTCCTGAGGTGAAATTACAAAACTACCCTTTTTTGTTGTGGACTGTTTGAAGATAAGGCTGTATTTTCTTTTCCCTTTTAGTTGATGATGACTATTAATGTCCTTCTTTGAATTTTGTTATGGTACTTGTACTTGGATTTTATTGCTAACTTGCAATCGGATTAGTACTTCAAACACTTGTAACAATTGTGGCATTTTATTGACTTTTAAGGAAATTACTAAAAAAAACCTTACTCTATAACTCGTCATCAAACACTACATATCAGTGGAGTCACTGACACCTACACCCGAAGTGACCACAATTGCAACACCTAAACAACCAATCCCCAAATGGGCACTGACGTGACCACCAGGCGCAACTGCGAAAATGGAGGAACAGCAATGGACGACGATGAATGCGAATTGAGCACTCCAACTCGGTAATCTCGACAATTTATTTTAAAAACTTGATTCAGCCTTGGAGATCCATCACCCAATAGGGCTTCCAAGACTAGGCTTACACATGTATTGTTACAATGTCGGGTACAGATTTGCTACCGAGGCTCGAGTGTCCCAATGCAGTACACCTGTCCAGTGCGTAAACATTAGATACCTCTCAGTCGCCCCCCCCTACCACTACGCCCCCATCCCCTCGCCCTCTCTCCTCGCTGACTCCCCCCTCTCCTTCCCCTGCGCTATATCCTCGTCCTCTGGACCTCATGCGCGGATCTCTGCTCTCCCAAACAGCTACTAGTAATCGCAAAGCACACTGAATCAATTTGGTTATTCATTAATGAGGCTTTTAGTGACATTCTCTAAACAAACAAGGCAGAAGTTGTAACTTTGCATTTACATTTATCGGTAAAATGACGTGGTCACTCTCAACGTCAGCAATTGATAACTTTATTAGAAATTATGCATGACTACTAACCTCTAGACCGAGTACATTGAGAGTACATGACTGCAATCATAAGAATAATAGTTATTGATTTTCAAGACATGCTTTATGATTTTATAAGCATGTAATTGATTATGATTTTATATTTGTTAGTTATAAACTTTGTAGATAATGATAATAATGACTCGTTATTTCCCTAAAAGCTTAAAAGGCAACTCGAAACACAACTATTAATTATCCTCATAGTTTTAATTAAGCAAATCACAGCAACCACACTTACCTTTTGATATTGAGCATATTAAGGTAAAGTTTTAATTGTTTTCAATATAGTTGTGTGAGAGATGAAGTATAACTCAATTTATTAGATCAGAACTTATTTCTCATCATTAAGGAGATCCGATCCTAGAAGCAATTCTCACCCCCCCCATTACACGTCATTTATGTGTGTGTCTCTATTTGTTGTATCATGTTAAGTATTCAGAGATAGTGTTTTGTATCATTCATTTTGAGTTTGAAGATTTTTATGCTGTGTATGTTATGTGATCTCTTTGGTGCTGTGGTGTTTATGTTATTGGATAAATTATCTATAGACTTACTGAATATGTATTTGTGTTTTTCGTGTGTTATGGTATGACTCTATTCTGTGGAAGTTTCATTTTATGGTGGAAAAATTATATTGATATATCGACCCTCTTCTCAGTTTGATTA
>SNQN01006263.1:0-16730 GCA_008642245.1 Bassia scoparia | reverse complement strand
AAAAAAATTGATTATCACCTTTTTCAAGTTTGGTTATTAAATTTTATCATTGTTATTGAACATTTTATTCAATATTGTTACTTATTGAACTCTAAACTTTTGAATTTCACCACCAGTTAACATTTTCCGTCAAAATAAGTTATTGGGCTCATCCAAAATAAATTTTGAAATTTATATGTACAAGTCTATAGATTACAGAATGCTTCCCAATTTGCACCCAAAAAACATTGTTTTTTGCAAAATTTCTTCAATTTATATTTATTTGCAAACAACGCTGGCATTTTGGTTCAACRTTCAACAACATCAACTTTAGGAAAACTAATTCCATAACACGATTTGCAATTCCCTTTGCAATTAGGGTTTATATGAAATTGAATATTGGATTTTCGAATTAGAGTTTACATATATGTAATTGTGGGTTTATCTCATTAAAAAGTAATCCCAAACTTTTCCAATTAAAATACTATAGGGTTCAACAAACGAACATGATATATGATAATAAACTCAATGCATATTAAACTAAGTAATTGAAAGTATTAACATACCTTAAACAACAATTTGGTGTCAAACAAAGTGCTTAAACTGCTTCCCAATACCTAACGTCGCTTCTAATTGAGAACTTTTTTGGGGTTTTTGCAGTAACAATTTCGCAGAGGAATGTAGTTTGGAGTAGAGATAATGAGATTTCACGAGGAATGAATGTGATTACTTTAGGTTAGGTGAATTTATGGTTCCGTTTAGAGTGAAAAGAAGAAAACAGATAATATGTGAGTAAAACGTGGAGAGAGAAAGGTGAAATAAATGGAATACAGTGTAAATTTTAATTTAATTTCAAAATGTCTGGTAACTTTTTTTACAACAGAAAATGTTAACTGGAGGAAGTTGAGATTTCAGTAGGTAGTGTAATTTCATAAAATTTCAATGTGGTAAAATTTAAAAATAGGATTTCAAAATAAAAGTGGTAATCGACAAATTTTCCTTCATTTTAGAATAAAGATCAAATAAATTAACTTTAATCAGTGCTCTTACAAACTTTATTTTTMAAGGGAAATGTAACACKTCACGTCCCCARTGGGRGACAATATTTATTAGTGTGTTCATGTTTTCAAGTGGGATATTACAATTTACAAATGGTATCAGAGCCAAGACTCATCGTACCGTGAAGTCCTATTGTCCTTGGCCTTATAGTACACATGCTTCCTTTTAAGGATGAGTGACAAGCAATGAATGTGTTCCAACCCACATGGGTGTTGGTTATTGCTTCAAATAATTATTTGTCATTTTCTATTTTCTACTCTTAGTTGTTATAATAAAAATGTCTTCAGTTGTCCAATTTGAATGAAAATGTTTGAGAGTGTTTTTTATGTGCGTGTAAAGTGAGTTTTAGTTGTTAGGACACATAGTCCCTTTTAAGCTTGGGGGACAAGGAACAAACGTGTTCCATCCCATACGGAAAGTCGAGGAGAACGAAGTCTTTTATATAGATGAGATTGATACTTTAACCTAGCATAAACCTAATTGGTGGAAGAGCAAACATCAATGCAAATCTTTGCAAGTTTGGGCCCAGAAAAGACGATATTTACTATTGGCTCTGGTTTATGACTTCTTGTTCTCATGAAATGAGGAGGTGATGGTTTGGTATCCTTATAGCATCATTTTACCCTTAATGAAATTTCATCACTATCAAATAAAGTGAACATTATGGACAATTTACATTTGATGTATATTATTGATAATTCTAAAATCAACAATTATTATGAATCTTGATTCAAAGTATGACATAAATTCAATTTTAAATCAACGAGTTAGAAAACAAATTAATAGATTTCCAAAAAAAAAATTATTTTATAGCAAAAATAATACAACGAATATATTCCTAAAAAACATTGTGTAATTTGTACTTAGCAAGATAATTATGCAATATAACAGTTTTTAATATAAAACTAAAAACAAAGGCTTGTTTTGAAAAATTACTAGCATATTACCACTCATAAAACTAATACAAGTACTGATTATATGACATTAGTGTTGTTTGAACTTAATACACGTTTAATATTGTAAACATGAAAATTCAAACCTACAAAATTAATATAAAGAGGCAAGAAATATGGATCACAATATATTTTATATTTTTTTTTTGATATTTTGTTGGGCGACAATCATCGTGAATCCTTGATTCCTCTCTAAAAGATACAAATTTGATGGGTTTGTTTATGGTTTCGAGGTCTCATCAACTTAATCCGAACCTTTTACTACAATTTGGGAGTCTGAATTGCTAAACGAAGTCACAAACAACTTAAAATAAAGTGGCAATTCGTGTGAACTCAATAATATACCCTTAGCCCAAAAACAAACCACCACGGCACCACTAACTCATCCACCACCACTAACCGCCGACCACCAGCCCACCACCTAACAACCGACCACCACCAAGCCAACTCTGTCGTCACACACAAAGTCGTCACAAGCCTAAACCAGGCGAGCTAGCCATGGTTGGCTCGCCTAGCTTGGGCGAGAGACCTAAAAAAATTGCAATTTTGCATTGTGCTTATTCTATGTAAGAAAATGAGAGTTCAGATTATTTTGGGAAGACCATCCTAAAGTTGGGATTATTCTGTGATTACTTTAAGGTTGGATTATTGAGAGTAGACCGCAAAAAGTGGGATTTATAGTTTTCATTTTTCCTTCTTTTATTGTTGTTTAGATTTAGATGTTAGTAAGTTGTTAAATATTTTCATTTGATTTTAATGTTTTTATATTCAATTATTTATTAAAAAATTGGATAAGATATATTCTTTTATTGTTGTTTTTAGATTTAGATGTTATTAAGTTGTTAGATATTTCCTTTTTTTTTTTACTTATATTTAGTTATTTTCATATATATATTTTTTATTTTTTTGGATGATATATTCTTTTTATTTTTATTTTTTTATATTTAGTTATTTTATTTTAATTTTTTTTGATGATATCTTTGGGGCCAAAAGGTCAATGCAAATTAATCGACCAATTAGAGTGTTTGCTTTATAATATAACATAGATTACTAGATTGTACCCGTGCAATTGTACGATGTATATTTAAAAAATACGAAAACATATATGATTGAAAATATGATATACTTTATAATAAATGAATAATAATGTTTATTTCCAACTTTTTTATTGGCAAAGTGAGTGAATTTCATGTGTTTTTTTATTTTGTAATTAAATATACTTCTTTCGTAATTCACTTTATAATAATATATAAATAAATATACTTTCGGATTTATAATTAATTTCGACTTTATGGTAATCTTGATAGGCAGAATTATTTTAAAATATATTTTGATGTACTTGATGATGATTGATATGACTTACTTGAAGATTTATTATACCCAGTCTATAATTAATTCAGACAAAGTTTGTTTGTGGCATTCTCTTAGTATTTTATTCTTGTTTAGTTTTTATAGATTTATAAGTAACATCAAATATAAAATCGAGAAAATAAAATAAAATGAAAAAAGTTATTGATTTGAAAATTAAATACTATATTATAGCATTTTTTTTAAAAATAGAAAATAGTATATTGTGTATGAAATATAACAATTTATAATTTAATAAATGCTAAATAGATGTTAGCCGATTGACTGCTTGAAAAGAAATGTTGTTGTTGTTTTATTTTATTTTTTTAAAAATAATTTACATGCTATCCAATACACAATCCGGTGAACCCACCTAAATTAACAATGAATAGACATGGATTGAATGCAACGAATATAAGTCGGCAATGACCCAGTTTAGGATTACATAGGTGCTGATTTGTAACTTATTTTCAGTACCTATTGAATAAAATAAGTTCAGATAAATACAAGTAAATTGAAAAAACAAACTCATATACCGATTCACCCACCCCAGCCCATCTCCATTCGTTGGCGGCTCTAGCCATATAGCGAGGCGGCCCTCCAATCCTCGACGGGGACCTAACCTCCGATGAACCGGGTGTGCTAAAGTAGTATCAAACCCCACAGGAGTGCATAAAAAAGGGCGCAAAACAACATAAGACGACGCTTTAAACAAAATGACAGCAAATGCAGTGTAATTCTCTTTTGTGTCTTCACTTCTCACTACCACTCACAGTATTTTGTTGCTCACTTTGCCTGCTAAACATCCTATACGCAATTCCGGATTCTCATCATTTCATCTCTCACACCCTTTAATTTTGGTTTCACCCCTTTCTATTCGTGATTTTTGTGCACCTCATTCAACCTCTGTTCTTCGCTATTTCACTCCTTCAATTTGCGTTCATCGTTCTTTCATTGTCACCCACTTCTTGTGTTTCCCGCAATTCCGGTAACACTGATTTCTAGGGTTCTGTTTCTATTTTTTGTGTTTTGGGTTTGATTTCTGGTTATTTTTGTTCGATGTTTGATTGTATTTAACGTATTTTATAAGGGTTTTGAGAATTTGACCTGGGTTGCTTTGATTTTTACGTGTATGAAATTCTTTGGTCAGAAGAATCATCTGACTCAATTCAGTAATACAACCCTTTTCTTATGCTAATGAATTACTGTCACTTTATTATTTTATTCTGGGATTGTAGTTTCTTAAGATTTTAAGGTGATTTTGGATTACGACTTTGGATTTTCTGACTTCATAAATTTATAATTCCTTGATTCTTAGGTTTTGATGCAAGTGTTTTTTGTAGCGCAGTGCCAGATAATACTGAATTTATGTTTATCTTACACATTTTATAACTCATTAGCTTCATAACCTTCATTATTGGTTTGTTTAATCGTTAATCTGTTGCATGTTAATCCAATTTGGGGTGAATGTGATTGCATAAGTTCTCGAATTCATCGAGTTAACTTTTACCAAATTTGCGTAGGAATTTTAGCATATACATGACTGTAACTTTGGCAATGATCGCTTGAAGTGTGTAGCGGTGTAGGCTGTGTACTTGTGTGGATAAGTGTAATGTACAATATAATGTAGTATTGTATGAGATTCGGATCGCCAATGCAAGCGCGGCACTTTAATTTCCCCAACTTGTTTTTTAGCTGTTTTCATTTTAAGGTTGTGTAGAGTATTGCTCCTTGAAACAGAGATTCCCAAATGCGAGTATCTGCTATTGGCTTTAATTTGATGATAGGGGAATCTGAGGAAGTTTATTAGAAGTTGATATTTTGCTAAATGTCACGTAAATTTACATCTGAGGTAATGGTTTCTGTGGTCTTTAGGGAGATGGCTAACAATTTAAGTTTGGAAGATGGAATGAAGATATTGGATGAGGCATTCTACAAAACGAGGATGATCATGGAAGGAAACCCTAATGTGAAGTTGAGTGCAGCGGAGTATCAGAGATTCTACGAGTATTCAATCTGTCCCTTTTATTAATTCCTGCATCAGTTTTTTTTTCCCCCCTTTCATCTTATGTGATAATATTCGCATCTACTCTGGTAGATGTGTTTACGTGCTGTGTGTCCAGAGAACTTCTTGTGAAAATTCCAGGATGCTTTATGAACGTTATAAGACTGGTTTAGAAGAGTGCATCAACTCATTGGTAAGCGTTAACTGCAATTCATTTAGACCCTTGAACAAAACTTTTGTGTATATATCAGTTTTGTTTGTTATAGTAGTCTATTAATGCCAATGCGATCATTTAAGATGTMTGACATTTGAGTTTGTGCTGAGAGACCTTTTCTTTGAAGTAAAGAGCCTTGTGTGCTTTGTGAAATYTTTCAATAATTGACACAATCTGAAGTGCTTATGGTTTTGTTGCATTGCAGAAATTCTGTTTAGTTTAAATTGTGCTCCAGTGCTTCTCGTGTACAACTATGGTTCAAACACCTGAATTTTTTAATATACATTTTTGTTATCACTATATCAACTTAGTGACAGCTAAACAAATTACTCCTGCACATTTAGGCTGTTGAGGTAGAACCAACTAAGTAGTCTTTTCTTAGAAGATAGTTACTCTTTGTTAGAATTTTTTAGTCGTGGCTATAGTTGTCTACTGGTTTTGTTCTGCATAATGGTTGAGTTGTCACATTGCACTTTGATTATTGATGTGTTGATGCTTTAAATTTATGTTAATTTTCTATTGATGACTATTTTAATTATAAACCATATCTAATTTGAATATCATACTCATGTTATGATATCTTCTTCATTTGATGCTTTTGCATCATTGGCAAGTAATAGTGTCCATTTGACTGTTGTTGCTAGAGTAAAACTTAACTGCATACAATGCTTACTTCGTTTCCTTTACTTTTTAGTAGACAAAGTAAATCATTTACAGTACTAGGTTTTCTTACGCCTGTACTATTTTTGCAGCTGATAAATGCTATTGCAGCTTACTTTCTTTCTTTCTACCCACCACCCACCCCCAAATAAAATGCGATCTCTTAAATTTTGTACATGTAATATGCGGTTGTTTTATATGAAGATTTTTATAGGCAGTAATTCTGTAATAAAGTTCCATGCCTATGTCTATGGTAATGCTCACCACCCCAAACAAAACTTTCCCATTCATTTTAATGTTTTACAAGTATTACATACTAAAGGTTATATAAACACAAAACAACTTTATGAAGGAAATCACTTGTTGGACCTGGAACAGCCTTACAAGAACATTGACTGTGGACTTTCCTTGTGATTTACATATAATTCGTAGTCATTATCGCGATTGATACGCTACCAATAGGATGTAATGCAACACCTATTAGGAATCCCTAGGATATTGAATGTGACGGTCTTTTGTTGTGTCAGTTTGTTGCAAATGACGTTCATAGAGCAAGAAAAGGTTTGATTCAAAAATTACTGTTTCACGATAATAATCATACTCAGCATTTCACCTGTAGTCTTACATGCTGTCTAAGATGCTTATTTATTTTCTAAAATGTATGTTGTTTACCAGGTGTTGCATATATACTCTGTTCTCTAACTTTTTTCATACTGTCAGGTCCTTCCCTCGTTGGAAAACAAAAATGGTGCAGCTCTCTTGACTGAGCTTGTCGTGAAGTGGAATAACTATCAGTTGATGGCCAGGTGCTATCTCGTTATTTAGCTATCTTGTGACCGTTTCTATATTCCCCGTGTTGGAGCTTTAGGCCTCTTGGAACTTGCTATTAGATGTTTTCATAATATGGTAAGTTGTTCTGTTCAATATTAAGCAAATAAGCATTGCTGTAAGCTGTATTCACTGGCATATTTTTTTCTTCTTTTCCAGATTAATAGCTATGTTTCTCTGTATCTCCAATATATTTCAGGTAGATGAAAGGTGCAATACTAAACTAGTTACTACTGTAATTTCACTGGTAGGACTACTCTTTTATTGCATCAATTGATGGTATGTAAGTTCGTGTAATCGTGTTAGCGTATATATTTATAAAGCTCTTATCTTGTCAAATTTAGGTAGATCAGGATCGCAATGGGGTGAAGACTGATAGGAACTTACTCAAGAGTGTTGTGGAGTACTTTGAATTTGTAAGTACTCTAGGAGGAACCAGTTATGATGATTTTGAAAAGGCCTTGCTCGCATCTTCTGCGTCGTACTATTCTCAAATAGCTTCACATGGGCTTCTACACGAGTCATGTGCTAATTATATGTATAAGGTGATTACCAGAGTTACAGAATTTTAAGTAACAGATGTTTTATTAATTTTCTTTTGCTAAGCYTTGTAGTCATTTGTGGGCCTTTTGTTGGTGATTTACAGGTGCAATGGTGCCTAAGTCAAGAGAATGAAAGAACTAGCCAGTTTCTTAATARGGCTTTAAGAGAGAAGATTATGCAGGTGCACTTGTGTCTTAAGACATATATTYCCTCTTATACAGCAATGTGCACATTCAGTATGCATGTTCTATTTAAGTCTTAACTTATGTGTGATATTACCTCACAAATTGTTACTGAGATATTTGTCATACCTCATTTCTTTTTTGTCATTTTTGAAGGTGGTGAATTCTTGCTTGGTCGATCAGGTTTGGGCAAGACTAGCTGAGAAACAACAAGCTGAAAACTGTGCAACTCAACGGATTATCAGGTATGCAATTGTCTATGAGCAGGATTATTGATAATAGAATGTGAATTCAAAGCAATAACTATCACAAATGCTCACGAAAAGCATATATGGTAGACATTCTGGCGTAAACGCATGTTTGTGGATTGGATTTATTAATGTCAAGTGTCGCCATTTAGAGGTATGCATAGTAGGTTTCACTAATCAGAACAACTTTGAATCTAGTACATTTAGGATTGTACCTGTTGAAATGTTTAGTACTCGAGCACACTATAAAATATTTGGGAAAATTTTTTTACTCACTGAAATTATTCAATTAACCATTATCAATCAAGGAAGGCGTGACACCAAACAATGTTTACCCGGTGCTATAGGTACCAATTTTGGTTTAGCCTTTTTTTTTTTTTTTTTAATATTACACGCTAACGCTCCCTAATGCTTTCTTTTTATAAGAAAAGCAAACACGAGTCAGTTTGGTATAATGACAGGTGTATCTCTATGCATGCGATCTGAGGCTTTTGAGCTATCTTTAAATACCGTATAGTTCTTAATCTTAGCGCAGTGGGATGGTATATATTGTTGCATGCAAAGTTGGAAGCAACTTTGATGTTGCAAACTTGCAGTTATTGACAAAATTGTTATTCCCAACCTCCCCCCCCAACGTCTAAAAGGACAAATTAATATTATTTTTGTTTGAGGTTCTTGGATTATAGCCTGTAGGTATCTAGTATTTTCGACTTTGTGCTATAATGTTCTGTATGAATTATTTTCCTGATTTATAGCAGGATTCGCCTCATTTCTTGTTAGCTTCCAAGTTAAAGTTTTCTAATTATACTATTCACTTTTAGTACGATATGTAATCATGATGCCTAATTTCTGCAGGATTTGCTGTTGAAATGTGCTGACCTGAATCTCCGGGATCCTGGTTCAGATCGTAACTGGAATATGGTGCAGCAGCAGCCAAATTAATCTTAAAATAGACGTAACATTAGGCTTAATACTAGTAGACTTGGTAGGCGAAGGAGAATCATCATTTTTGTAAGTGTGGCGTGAGCTGTGCGTCTGTGAAATTATATATTCGAGTTAAACAACAAATAGGATCAAGTTTAAGAATTAATAGTTGTTTTACTTGCTGGAGACTCCTGTGACATATTTCTGTGGGCATTGGCCTGTGAATATATATATTTTTATTTTCTATATCTTACTTCGCGAAATTACTTTATGAATATATCTAGGAGTTGTCTAAATTTTATGGTTGGCATTAATATATGCAGTGAATTTCTTATTGCTAGGAATTTTTTCGGGAAGTCATGATATATTTCTTACGATTGAAAAAATTAACATTTAAAAGTGCACCTAATTTTTTTCTCCTCGGTTCTCACCTTTTGTTTTTTAAAAATTGAAAAATAATAAACGGTAACAAAAATGCTCTAAGCCTTGTTCTGATAGATATTAGTTTAATCAGTAGTAATTGTGTTGTTCAAAAGATAAGTTTAATTTTTAAGAAGTTTGTTAAAGTTTCGGTAAATAAAAGCCACTTTCGTACTAATAAGTTTGCTTGGCAAAAATAATTCAATTTAGTAGAGATAATTTTGTTTAGCACAAATCTCATTGACGAATAAGTCAAATAGCATTAGATTATGACGTTATAATGTTAAGATTTATTATATGTACGTATAGTGGCATATCACTATGGGTTTCGCCTGGTTTCGGGATTTACATAGTGAATCTGAAAAGCATATAATTTCTATTGTGTGAAAAGTGAAAAAATACAAATCGTGAAATAAAATTCTCTTGTGTATGGAGTTCGAACCCATGAAATGTAAATTCTAGAACGCCCCTAACTGTATAAGTTTTGCTCTAGCAAAGTGCTTGAAATTTATCAATAGTGGAATTAGTGAAAGGTAATGGTAATGATGGTAGATGAATTTCATTAGTTAATTTCTTCATGATGAGGGTAAAAGTCCTCTTTATGGTGATGATAGGATGGTTAATTAACACATGATAATAGGATTAGCCCCTAACTGAAAGAATAGTAATAGCTGCAAATACCATTATCAAATAGTTTTTTTTTACCAAGAATAGTTAATTCTTGAAAGGTAATGCTATTTTTGAGTAATTGACAACCATTTTTCTTCACAGACGGACTTTTTTACCCTCATTTAAGGTGATAGTTTTAATCTCTCTTTTTGTTATCACAAATCATCCTATTATTCATTAATCACAACTTTATTTCTCCTACTTGACTTTTAACACCTCTTTATACATTATCCTAATTCAAAATATCCAAACTGTCGAGGCTAATTAGTTTTTCCATATTAGTTACAGAGATAGAATATGAAAAATCGAAGTGAATTGGTTGGTTAAACTTAAAGCACATAATATTTCAACTGCTCATCGATTGATTTCACAAAAACTAATGATAAACGCTAGCAGAGATAGTGAACACTGAGTCACCGAGTTCATAATGCTTCATCGCTTGCAAAAGCTGAATCAAATTCACTTAAGTTGATATACCTTCTTGCACTATTCAAAAATCGGTTTGAGTATCTTCTACAATGAATGTATAGCACTATAGTCTACACATTGCAAATCTTTGAACACAAAGAATCATAAGTGTTATGAACACACAGATTTTGCGACGCCAGCTGAATTGAACCTTTAGGTCCACTTGTATGCTGTGAGTATATGCTGGAGATCCCAGCGTGAAGTTATGCGATGAAGGTACACTTTCACAAAAAATTGGTGCCATGTACTGAATGTTTTGAATAAATTTCTATATAGTATATACTACCTTTACTTGAAGAATGAAGTGGTARGATTATCTGTGTTACCATCTGTTGTGCTGATGTTTTACTGTCTTCCGATCAAGTTGAGTTTTCCTTTACCACGCGTACTTAACCAACCATTCCAAGCTCTGTCAAGAAAGAATCAGACTAAGCCATGAACAATGGAACCGATGAACTTGGTAGCTAGTGCACACTATTCAATTCATTTGCCCCTTTTTTTTAACCCTTTGATAAATGATATAGGAATAATAGGATTATACCTTAATGCATTCAGGCAGATCATCAATTTTTGTTCTGACATGAGCCTGCAGAAAACCGGCATTGTGTTAAATAATTGGAAGCTGAAGTCTCATGTCAAAACTTTCAGGTTATTGAGAGATTATTTAATGCAGTCTTTGGCAAGCATGTATTTAGGCGAGGAAGTCAGGAACATTGTTTTGAGGCGAGAAGTTAAGAAACAATTCAACAGAAAGAACATATGAGCCAGAGACAACTAAAAATCATAGGCATTCATCTTATGGATAGGGTGAGAGTATACTACAAATTATCAACGTCAATACAAGAATTTAGAGTGATCATAAGCAATGTCAAATATCTAAGAAATAAACCACTGAAACTTAAGTACCTCCATGACACGAAGGCTGGATTCATCTCGATTTGCTGTCATGGATACAAGGATGACCAGTGCTGCRGCCACTGTTGAGGGCCAGTAGTTAAGGTGCTTATGATCAAGCAGCGATAGACCAGCCAAATACTTGGCCTTTCTTTGCATCTCTTCATCAGCTGTTGCAGCAATAAGATAAAACCTGGGAATTTTTGATYAAGTTATCAGAGAAAGAATATATACCCAGAGTCTCCGCTGAATGATACCCAATAACAGTACAATYTTCCTTTTATTTTGGATCAATCAAAGGCAGCTTAATGAGAATGACACTGTCATACACTCATACATACCACAGGAAGCTGTAGATTGTTGGCGAGAAGCAGTGGAACTTAAGGACCTCTTGCACTACCCACTCCATGGCCACTACTTCGTATCTGCTGTACACATTGCTTCCGACATAGAAAGACTTCTGCCGAACACTGAAAATCAAACAAGTCTCTAAATTACTACAATAATACTGAAAATAAAAGAAATGGTAAGGTCCCTTTTTGCATCCACCCTAGTAGCAAATTAGGTGCTGTTATCTGATAAGATCATACAAAAGAAAAGACAAGAAACAGAAGTCAGAGCAATATGAATCAAAATACTATAGAGCACTTAGCCAGTAATTAAATAAGGGAAGTTACAATAGTAGAGCAATATTTTGTTGCCGCATCCAAAGTATCCTCACTATGAACCCGAGATTCTGACCTGGCTAGGAAGCTAGGACCGACATACAGGTGAAACTCCAGTAATACTATTGCCGTATTGGCATTGATTGTAGAACTAGGCATAAAACAGTTATTTACATGCATTATGTCATCTATTAGGGGTCTTAGCAAGAAAATCTAAGACAATGTTACCAAATTACTACTGTGTAAGGCTGATTCTTTCAATTCGGATGGCCAAGGTAAAGCAGGCTATGCCAAGTAGCTGTAGGTTCTTCCCTGTTTGTAAATATCCTTTGCTAAGAAATCTATCGAGGAGGCGCACACAAGAACATAGTTTCAGTCTGGAGATCTTTTTCTTGGACAACTGTTCAATTATAGATTGAGTTGTAGTCAGTTACTAAATCAGCATGTTAAAGAATTAAATCAAACAATATGAAGACACTATAGGTTGAATTCAGGCAATTGTACAATGATAATGTAGATTTTGATGAAAATTGCACTTAAGAAAGTGTAGATTTCACAATAAACAAATACTTGTAATAAAATAGCAATCCGGATTCCTAATAATGGAATATGAATACTAGTCTCTAGCTAACTTATGTGTTGCATCTAGAGTAAATTTAGTACTGTACAATCGCATGCCTGAGCATACAGAGAGCAGATTTTTCTAGAACAAACAAAGTCTCATACATTGAAATCACACCACTTATAGTTATGATTTAACGGTTCTGATTTGTTCTTCACATTCAAATTGAAGAGAATGAATTAAATAACAATTCCATATCCATAACTCACATTATTCATTGTCTATAATTCATTATTCATTGTCAATATAATTTAAATAATACAGAGAAAATAAATTTGTAATTGAGCACGTAACTCTCGCGTCAATCAACAGAGAACTCGTTTTTCATCGTGTAGTTTAATTAGAGGTCTAACTTACGTGGCAACGTATTATTGGCTATTGCAAGTGATTTATACTGCAATTGTGCTGCACTGAAATACTCTTTAATCTCGAACTAACTTTAACGAATTTAAATTTCGAAAAAAAAGGAAAGAAATTTTGCTGACGTCAAGGAGTAGAAAGTTGAATCAAGCTTCAACATGGCGATTTGTAACCAAAAAACTCACCTCGATGATCCAATTCACCATTAACAATCGTTGTTCGATGATTAATCCTCAAATCAGTCGCAAAATCGTATCTTCAGCATAATTTTCACTTTCACCGCTTGATTTCTCTCTCTACTTCTCAGCATCGTGTAGTTCTCTTCATCTTCCTCAAGCTCAAATCTCCAATACTACAAACAAGTACGCATAATTAATTTTCAATGAAAAAATAATCAGACAAATTTAATGTTAATTAATCAATTGAATTTAAGTCAATTTCTACTCACAGCTAATTCATCCGAATGCGGTCATCGAAGAGGAGGAAACTTCCATCATTAGAAAAATCGGTGCTCATTGTTAAGAACTGTTGAGAAACTCTTTGAAGAGAGAGAAACAAGGAGATGATTGAATCGTCGCATGATTTCTCAGAAAATTGGCTGCCTGATCCAACAATCGAAGGAGTGTAACTCATCAGTAAAATCTTGAAACTCTGATGATTCGTCATACTGAGAATAAATTCTGATAAATTCGACGCTTGAAGAAATTCGTAATCGTCATACGATAATTCTCAGTGCAAGCTAATCATCATGATGTATCCAATGATGAGATTTTAGGATCGCACGAGTAGTTCGTCGTCTTCTGATCAAAAGTTGCAGTCGTATTCGTCGGAGATTCTAGAACCTTCGAGAATTCCGTTCCAGCGACTCGTTTCGCTTCGATCAGCTTCGCAACCAAACAGAGCACGATTCAACGCAGGAGTTCTCGATACAGAGACTTGCGAAACTATTTTCTTCAGCGGTTTCGAAACCACCTCATTCAAGCACGAAACGCAGCGTTAGAGGTTGAGCTGCTGATTCGAGCGTCGTATTGCAGGAGACCTCGTCGCAAGTGGAATTGAACGAGATATTGCGTTTAAGAGAAGCAGCAACATTGTCACCGGAATCGGTGCAGTCGAAAGAGATCGGAGAAATGTGAGCTCGCTTTCTGCGAGAATCTTCGATCGCACATTCTTCGTCAAGACTTCAGCAGCAGCATCAGTAGTTCTTCAGTGGTCTTGCTTCATGTAAGTAAGCATGTTTGAATGTTCCGACGAAAACTTCAATGGAATGTAGAATTCGCAATTGTACTGAATTTTGAGTAAGTTGATTGTCAGAAAAATGAGTTAGGGTTGCAATTTGGGGAAAATGAGAGAGAGAGAAAGGGAAAGTTAGAGAGACTGCAATGGAAGTGCATGAAGCAGAGGAACGTGTGCAGTTATAAACATAGAGGAGAGAGAAGAGAGAGGGAGAGGAAAGTGTTATGGTTGGGATGGTTATTGGTTAGTGGACACTTCTCAAAGTGTCAACGATACTATTTGTTGCATGTTGCGAAAATGCGAAATCAGTTGTTTGTTAACTAACCACTGTAAATACGAATATGAAATGAATAATGAACATACATTACATATGACTGATAGAGGATATTTGAAGTTTAAATTAATGAGTATAATTCTGTAATTTAGAAATTTTGCATTGCAAGAATTTAGTAATGTACTTGAGTATTTCGTATGATTTATCCACTACGATTTTGACAAATTGATCGTTATTCGTACGACTCAAGTGGTAAGTAGTTTGATACCGCTTTTTGTAAATTTGTGTGTCTGAACCTCATCAAATGCAAGTATTATTGTTAGGAGAATCACCCATCACAAGTTAGTGTGCAACCAAATCAAACCCAATTGCAGTTGGAATCAAGTTTCGGTGAATCGGATAAGCATACCAAAAAGAGAGACTATAATTTTGTGCTCCATATTTCATTTTTATAACACTCTAATGAAATTATGTGATACCAACATAAGGAGTTAGAATTATGGTTCTTGTACTTAAAAACACTCCATGATCTGGATCTAAATAATTTAAGAAATTCAAAACATTTTGTTTGTAATGTTTTCATAAGTCTAAGTAAATTTAATTATTTATACTTTATATTTCACATGAATTTTAAGAATAAAAAACCAAGAAAAAAAACAAACAAAAAAAAAAAAAACTACAGCAATGAAGATTCGTTTGATTTTATCTAACATCTATTTGCTCAATGTATGCCTTGTATGACCATCTGATCAATAGTTTCTCATACAAAAATTAAATAATATGTATCAATACATAATGAAAGATTATATTATCATTAATAAACAGGATTTATCAGTTCTGAAGACCTTGTAGAAAACATATTAATCAGTGTCAAGTTATATGCAAAACACGACGACCGAATTTTTGAAGGCCTTGTAGAAAACAAATCAAATATAAATTGAAGATCTTTCAAGAAATGCAATTCAGAGTCATAAATTACTACAATTGATACAGGATATCCGATTGGGAAAAGGGGGAATACAAATCGGGACTTTGGGAATATGTATTCCCATGTTTGTTTACTGAGCGAGGAGCAAGTGCAACAAATCGGTCATAGGTGGGAACTTTTAAAGGCAGTCTAAATTAATGCAGGAATGATACATGACACGAGAAGACATCTGAAGATACATAACATGAATACGAGGTAAGAGGATACCCTCGATTCCAGTTCAATAATCTTCTATCTAATTTTAATTTCCATCAACAGACGACAGGTGACCTCTCCTCAGGCAAGCAAAATGTCTTGGTGAAACAGAATAGTTGCCGGGCTTCTGAGTTTCAGATGAATAGTCGACGCTGCAGTGATTCTCCAGCCAAGATAGATACTTGTGTCCGTATCAGCATTACAGTTACACAACAGATCACTCAGTTCAAGGACTTCATTGTAGAGAATGTCACCTGAGAATATAGTCAGTGTATCAGCTGCAGAACATTCAAAGCATGCATCATTTCAAGTGTTGAGACAGATAAACCTTGCATGAGAATAGAGAAAAGCATTGAAGATTTGCTTTTCTTAATATCATAAATTCGTAATGCAGATGCATAGCCTAGATGAATAAATCTCGAATTCATCATAGCTTCAGGAGATTTCTTCAGAGACAAGTAAAAAAATACTTGAACCTTTTCTTGTCTCCAGTCAAACATAGAGGATTAAGTGATATTTGAGATATCACATCAAGCCAAAAAACTCTATTGCCTACAAGTACAACCTCATGACTTGCTAGTTGCTATTAACTTGTGTTTGTAAATTGCAGAGAATAATCCTCCAAGAGAAGCATCTTACTCTGCAGCAGCAGATTGTGTAGTTTGCGTTTCTTGTGGGGTTCTTCTAGATTTGTGCTTTGATTTCTTGTCCCTCTTCTTGCTGCTGAAATTAGTCACTCGTCAACAGAAAATAAAGAAAGAAGTCGGAAGCAAAGTTACAGTAGATGATAGAAGTGAGCATACTCATCACGAGATCCAGCATCTTGGCAGGATTTCAACTTCTTCGCAACACGTTTCATCTCCTCATCATCACTGGTTTTGATTCTCTTTATCTGGGTAGATTAATGGAGGAAAAACAATATGGGTAAAGTCAGTGATCAACATGATTTATCGTGGGAATACTATATCAGAAAATGAAAAGTAAACATACTAAGTAT
>SNQN01006262.1:14530-26856 GCA_008642245.1 Bassia scoparia | reverse complement strand
CGTTCGTCGCCTTGAATGGAGGGAACCCAGGGGTTCAATTCCCTACAGGTTCATTATTCGATAGTAATTTACCTAGTGATCTAGCCGAAAAAGTCACTCTTTTTAGCCATGAAGAGGTTATGAGGATGAAGAGGTTGTTTGGAARAGCTTAAATATCATACATATTACGTACTTTTAATGGTTATTAATAAACAAGTACGGAGTARAGGGTAAGRCTAGTCAATCCAATGGATTGACAAAAATGCYTGAACYCGTGTGTTGTATTTTTTTTCGTAGTTATGCAAAAGTTTATATGTATTGAAGATTCATCTTGTACTACAAAGCATTTTATTCAAATAAAAGACGTTGGTTAATTCTGATGATCTTAGCTTGAATAAGTTAATATAATACATACTCGACTCGAATCGTACACATCAACTTATTAACATCCATGACTATTACCTCCATTAGACCATCACAATCCTAGCTAGTTCCTAAGCAAAATAAGTCGCACACCATGCTCCATCGTAGCAATAGAATAGTGTAGAATACAAGCTCACTGTATGTATGTAATGTATGCAACAAAATTACTCATACTCCCTCCGTTTTTTATGTTGTTCCATTTTCTTTTTTGGGATGTTTAATATGTATGTTCCAAACCAATCTAAAATAACTTTTTCACTTTTACCTACTTTATTTACTCTAACCATTAATGACTACCCTTTTCTAAAGTCAACTTCTTTACTTACCAAATCTTTTCACACAAAATTACTATTTCCCATAAATTTCATCCACACATTTTCTCTTTACCTACTTATTCAACTTTTTACCAAACTTACTCAACTATTTTATTGCAACTCAATCAACTCGTAAACCGATTCCATTAATGATATGAAATCTAAACAAACGGGGGGAGTATCAAACAAACTCAACTTCTATTGCAGCAAAATACATCATATTCAAAACTGACATTATGTATGAAATAGCATTGGGCCCTTACCCTTCGCCTCGTCAATCAAACTCGCCCTGCCTCATGCATAGCAGGTCTATTATGGTCCGGACATGTTTCTTATCATGTCCGGTAGGGATGCAAACGGGCGGGGCGGGGCGGATATTGGCAATCTTCCTCATTCCCCACCACTTATGGAATCGCCCATCCACCGTACCCATCCCCGCGGCGGATATTTTTTCCCCAATCCCCGCCCCGGGACACATACTTGAACGTATCCCCGCCCATGACCCAGTGTGGTCCCATACCCACCTTCATACCCGTTCCCCGCCCCCTACCCGCCAAATCACCACCTAAGACCCATGAAATCCACAGGTCAAATAACACAAACAATCAAAGCCAAATACACAACAATTCAAAGCCCAAATAACCAACAATTCAAAAGGCCAAATAACACAAACAAGGTCCAAAAAAAAAAACTAACTCACAATACAGATATACATAAGGCCCAAAAATAAAAATATACAAAAAAAAAAATTCCAGATTAGTAACAAAAGATATGTAAAATTCAAATGATTAATTTAAAAAATGCGCGGGCGGATGGCGAAGGTAGCCAAAAAAACCCATCCCCATCCCCATCCATCCCCGTGGGTACAATTTTCATTCCCCATCCCCGCCCCATCCCGTCAAAGTTGACCCATCCCCCCCACCACTTGCATCCTACCCGCAAATTTGCTGAAACGTAGAAATATTCATTTCCGAAAATAAAATGTTCATTCTAAAAATATAAAGCTGTTCATTTCAATATTGAACTTATACATTTGAAAAATATATTTTACAATTGTGAATGAATATTTTATTCTGAAAAGTCAACATTTTCCGAGACCATGATGAGGACCATGGTCCCGGGACCTGTAGTAGAATTTGCGCTCAGGATGAGGGGTTGATAATATTGGTTTATCCCTCCTTAATTTCATTGGCGGCCAGTGGCCGCATGTGAATCGGTTATATTTTTGTTTGTCTTATCAATGTGGTCTAATGTTCACTTGGGCCCATGTGAGTATGTTGACTTACTTGGAGAATTATTGGTTGTTTTTGGGCAATATTACTATATATGGAGAAAATATAAGAAGCTTGGAGAATCAGAAATTCAGCAACATAGTAGATACATTCAGCACAAAATAGAGGGAAGGCAGAGAGAAGAAGAAGGGGGTCCATAAGCTGTCACATTTTGCCATCGGATCGAGACCAAACAGAAGTCGATCACGCCATTTTTGACACGAAATTCTTGCCATATCAACCTTCTATCCAACGGTTAGAATTTTCGTTTTGTGCTCTACGAATAGTTGTATTTCTAAATTAGATGCTTAACATTAGCTAAAGTTTTAATATGAAATATTATTTAAAAATAATAAATTTGGGAGTCTTCCTATAGTACAACGATTTATATTTTCTGAATATATAACTAATTTCTATAATTGGTAAATGTATATTTTTGATATAAATTCTTTATATATGTCTTTAAATAAATACGAGATCGTATTTAATTCAATATTTAAGGATATATCTAATTTTATCTTGCAGTATAGATGGTGTTAGTGATGGTCATATTCTTTGTTTTAGATTTAATTAATAATAAATTATTATAATAGCAAAAAATTATGTATTAATTGATTTGTGATGTTTCAAATGCATGAAATTATGACTTGTATGTGTGCATTATAAGTATACTTGAATTTAATTAAATAACATGTATGATTTTGTTGTTAGAAATAATTTGTACTCCGTAAGTTTTTTTGACGAGAAAATAATTTGGAATTTGGTCATTACAAATTAATTTATGTTGTTATTTATGTATTAGTATTAACCCGGAGCATTGTCCGAGCCAAAATACTAGTTTAGTTTGATTAATAGGCTTTGTGTCATGTGTTTGACATGTCCCTCGACTACATTGGTTTGTCAAATAGGTTTCTGTGTGTGCATCAAGGGAGAAGTCGGGAAGGTGATGAGTATATACAAGGTGTACCAGCTATTGCTAACAGAAAAAAGAGTGATCTAGAGTTTTTGAATATGGAATTTGAAACCGAAAAAAGTTCTGAGCCTGTTATGGGAAATTTTGAGTCCAGTGGGAAGTGGTATAAATGTAGATTACGATATGATTTCATGAAACCCAAGGGAAGAAATGTTGGACCACTAGCATTGGATGAGGCAGTAAATTAAAAAGTCTATTCCATATAGCAAATAAACATGAGGTACATCAAAATGTCGAAATGGTATGTCAACGTATTCAAATAATGTTGTTGCATGTGATTGCATCAGTTAGATTCATCGAAATAGAAAGGTTCATCCATTTGAAATGAGGTGAAATGGAAAAGGACAAGCTTTGTTATGATTTTAATTTACAGGACAACCATATTAAATTACTTGCAATTCACAAATGGGGAAGATATATCAAAGTGGACACGTAAGTTGGCTGGAGGGAACTTCATTGACCGTGATTTCGATGAAAAAGTTAAATAGTTGAACTTCACAACAAAAGAGATGAAAGAAGTAATGGGCCTATTGAAAGTTGAAAATCTTAGTAAAGCAGCAAAGATGATGGTTAGTTCAAAACCTGGCACTGGCATCAGATGTTTGACAACTGCATGACTTTCAAAAATAGCTTGATATGTAAAACATTGACCTGTTTTTTATAGTGTACGTTGCTACGTTAGGGCTGCATATTACTCAGCAAATAGGATATTAGTAGCTTTGGAAGTGCAAAGCTTTGGTGAAGAGCGTTTCAAATTTACAGAAACAATAAGTTCGATGTTGTTTAGGCCATTATATGAGATAATTTGTAAGGGCAAAAGGAACTTAATTGTGGGTATATATATGGAAAGCTTTTTTTTGGTGCAATTTTGAACTGAGTAGTAAATGGAAACCTTCGTATCCAAGGGTTGAATTTTCGTTTTGTGCTATGAATATTGGTATTTTCTATTTAGCCCTAATTTCTCCATATTTGTGTTTATCCACTTWTTAGTGATGGTTTATGGAGATCAGTTGTTCCAAAATTGTTAGTTTCATGTTGTTTTTATCAAAATTGTTAGAATTGTTTGCTTGTTGTTGTCAATTGTGTGCTCAAGATTGGTGAATATATACGTGCATTTACCCATTCTACAACATACATAGAGGAAAAGTGACGATTTATATTTGCTTTCGCTAGTGTTATTGTGTTTGTCGTGACCCACTTTTCCCAATAATAATTAAAAACTAACATGTTGCTCGGGCGATGCCTGGATTAGTCGAAAAAATTAATGATCATTCTCTTATATGAAACTTTAAAATATGCTCGGACAAGGGGTTTTAGCGTAAAGCTTGCCAAGTCTTGAGAGCTCAATGTCACGGAGTGGCACATGTCCCACGATTGAATGCGCATATGGCGTAGAAGGGCCATGGAGTGAAGAATGCTACTTGGGCATGATGGCCAAGTAGAAGGGTCTAGAATGTTCTAGAAAAATTTATACGATTCTAGAAGGTTCTATTATGCTACGGAATATGGTGGTAGAATATTCTAGAGAGGGAGACTTTAGAACCTTCCATTTGAGGAGGTTAGGAATATTCTAGAATTTAGGAGGCTTCGTAATGGTTGCCTATAAATAGGCACCTTGAGGCATTTGTGCATAACAATTGGAGAAGTTATCCACTACTACAAAAAAAGGCTAAGAGACCGGTTAAAAAAGGCCAAAGAGACCGCAATATAACCGGTCTCTAGGTGAGAGGGCTCTTAGGTAAAGAGACCGGTTATTTTTTGCGGTCTCTTTAATCAATCAAAGAGACCGGTGCACACAATTAACCGGTCTCTTAAGGCATGGGATAAGAGACCGGATTTGATAAAAAAACCGATCTCTTAGATGGTAAATGGTGATTTTTTTATTACATCAAAGAGACCGTTTTTTATACAAAACCGTAATTTATTCATTTTTAATAAAAATATTTACTTTCGGGTTTTATATTTCATATATACGAGTAATGCATTGTTAGTGGAATTTCTTCCTAATATATAAATCTAGGCATGCATGCGTGCGAAATAAAAACTAATTTATATGTTTTATCGGGCGTCATGATCAATGAAACAAAATGGTTGATATGGAGAGCCGGGGGTGAAAGCAGAGTACCAATGGGTACATTACATTTAAGGGGGTACTTACTCAAGCATTAGGGACATTCGAGAAACTGAAACTATCTATTTGATTAGAATAGTAAAAAAACAAACCATTAGAACACCATCGCACCGGGGACACACGTACCTTTAACCTCATGGTACCCTACATCATATTGAAGTTATAAGTATATTGCTAGATTTAAATGTGGTTTGCCTTTCAATGATCTACGGTAATATAAAGTTACTTAAGTTAGTTTTCACTAAGGGTTTGATTTTCCGATGGTTTCTTCCTCTTCTCTCTATATATATTATGTTTTTAGCACGCGATTCGTGTTTAGTGTTTTAAAATTTATTTTAAATAATGACAATATAGAATAAATATTCAATTGGCCTATGATGGTTGAGCTATTATTTTATGTACTACGATAGTACTTAGGATAAATTAATAAATTAACACATGTTTTTTTATTTATATTGTTTTCTTTGCACGTTATGGAGCAGGATAAATTTTAATTTGTTAGTTTATTGCGTATGTATAGCTTTCAAGTATGATATTTCAACTGAATGGCAGACAAAGTTAGAAATTTGATAGTTTAGATACAGTAGTATACATGCATTTATTTGCAATGGGATTTTCAATTTCATTTTTTAAGTCTGTGCAATTGAAATAAATTTTCTAAATATTGTCAATTTCATGACTTAGAATGTAGGATTGATTTGATATTTGAAAGTATTGTTAATATATTTTTCATTTAATGATTAATTGATTTACTAGTTGTGGATTGATATAATTATTGCCTCATTAACTGATTTGTTGTGCATTGATAGAATATGGATTGTTTTAGGACTATGTTTTGATTTATTTTTTTTTATGTATAGTCGGATGAGCGGAGAGTAATATAGTATTTAACGAGGGGATCACCATTGTCTCTTGGCTATTAATAGAGTATATAGGTAGTGCAAATGAAGCATCAAATCAACAAAAATAAAGTAGAAAACCAAATTCAGATGTTATGGCGTACGATACAATGTGATGCATATGTGGGAGAGAGTAATGGTCACTGCATTGACTCTAATGTCTCTTTGGTTGTTTCTGTAGTGACCAGGGATGTGATAGGACCTTGTGTATCGAGTACAGGGACTCATCAGGTACGTTGCAATAAGAACAAGACAAGGTAAGCAATTGAAAGAGATTAGACTTAAACATCAAAGATGTCGTTTTAATTTAAATTATTAGCTAACTCTACTGTATGCGATCGCTCGTGACTTACTGTGAAGACATGTGTGTAAGGTAATAAATTGTAAACGTTGTTTTAGTTTAAATAAAGTTAAATCGAACGGTTAAGTGAAGACCAGAATTTAATGTAGTTTATGATATTATTTGGGTTGTTTGTTGTTATTGTATGAGGCTTTTTATTAAAGTATCATTCTGTATATTGTTTTCTTGTTGAGGGAATAAAACTATATACTTCATCGGAAGTGTTCGACTATCGGACGAGAGGTGAAAAAATATGGGTGATGGGACGAATACTTTAATACTAGAAGAAAAAATAAAAATTACTACTATAAAGATTGTCAATACTAGATTCAACTCAGATATAGCACTCAATACCAACTATTTTTTAAAAAAACAACAACGGTCAACATTGTTTTACAATTGATGTAACGCTACATTAATTAGTATAATTATTAATAAATTAAGTTAAGTTTGTGGGGGGAGACGGACGCAAAATCAGCATGCCTTCTGAATAGATTTTGATGTTTGAATTTCTCAGTATTTATGGATAATCAATCTGTTGGCATCATTCCTTCCTAACTATTTTTTTCTATTGAGCTAAGTCGATCTACTGGATGAATGTAGCTTACTGTAGATTCGAAATATTTGGGGGAGACCATTAACGCATTCACACTTGATACTAGTGTTAGGTATTGCTGGTTACTATCATAAATTTTTAGGGTTTGATTTGTTTAAAGCAGTATAATGAGAGAGTTCTGACTAATGCACTTTGTGTTTTAAAATGTAGAATCAATTTATTGCTTAAGAAGAATTATTTATATATATTAGGGCATCGAATTATATGGTTTTTTAGTAATTTAGTATAACTTAATGGCGGTGACTCAAAGACTAGATGTATAGCGCTCACTCTGGTGTAGACATTGTAAGTTATGAGACATATTTTTTTAATAACGTGAGGTAATAAATATGGTTTTTAGAAGTGGGATAAATCCATCTATGAAGGGAGGACGCAGTGGAGTGGGGAAGCTCTCTGTGTTGTAGTAGTGTCCATTGGTTGATATCATAGTGTGGGGTCATCACGAACCAAAACGGTCATTTCATTTGGCTTATTCAACATATCCTCCTGAATTTGCATGCATCTTGGACGTTGGACTTAAGTTCTAGAGTTGACAGAGTATGTACACAGTCGACTCCGCCTTAGTTTGTATTGAACATACCTAAGGCCCCTAACAATTTAGAAGTGTAGTGTTAGGGGTGCAATTGGAAGCTGCTGTGTAAGCGAGTGTAAGCAAAGAAATGTCCCTCTGTTCGTAGGAAGATAACATCAGTTGGCGTATGGGTGTTGAGATGCTGACGTTTTTCCACAATGATGGAATAGGATGCTAACATTAATTTGTCACCATTGCTCTCAGTGTTTCTTGTCTGTCTCTCGTTGTGGTTTGGTATTCGCGACGCAGTAGGGTATTAGGTCTCTGGCACTCATAGAGGGGATCCGGGTGAGGCCTGCAAGGAGATCGTGCCAATGTTGTATGGTGCGCATGGACTTCGGTTTGTATCTAGAGTGGGGTTCGAAATCACGACGAGCATGTTGGATAAACGTGATTCGAGGATTTTGACCAATTCCGGGGGTTAAACGGTCTAGGTTTGCCTATGGCGAGGCTAGACTTTGGTGTGGGTGTCACATACGTTAGTCACTATAACACGGGACATCAGGAGTTATTGTCGTAAATTTTTTTTTTTTATTAAGCGGACATATCGCGGGATTCATTGCATCACTATGTTTGTACATAGACTACTTGAGGTGGAGATAATGAGGGTCTTTCCTACAAGCCTGTTACTTCATGTTACAATGGTACAGGACCCCGACTTGCGTTCTCGCCTTGAAGGGGGGAACACCAGGGGTCTCATATTCTATCAGGTTCAATTATTCGTAGTAATTTTACTAGTGATCTGCGAAAAAGTCACTCTTTTAGCATGAAGAGGTTTATGAGGAGAAGAGGTTGTTTTGGAAAGTTAAGAAGTATTACCTTATTTATTATTTTAATGGTTATTCATAAACAGTACGGTGAGTATTAGGTCGCCTAGTACAAATCCAATGGGATTGACAAAATGCGTGAACGCGTGTGTTGTATTTTTTTTTCGTGTTCTATGGGCAAAGTTGTTATGTCTGTGAAAGATTCTCTTGTACTACAAAGCATTTTTTCAATATAAATAGACTGTTGGTGTAATTCTGATGGATCGCTTAAGTTGAATAAGTTAATATATACCATACCGACTCGAATGTACACATCTATATTAACACATGATATTATCCGTCATTAGATCAACAATCCTAGCTAGTTCTAAGCATAAATGAAGTTGAAACAATGGCTCACGTGTGCATAAGAAAGTTAGAATACCAAAGCTCAGATATTATTATGTCAGTATGCAAAAAATTCATTCATATCAAAAGACTCACTTCTTTCAGAAAATTCATCATATATCAAACGAACTTACATATATGTTGAAAGTATGCTTATTGGGCTTACCCTTCGCTTCTGGGCATTGCCACAATCGGCTGCCCTCAGTGTTGTCAGCTAGGATCTATTAGTTCGGGATGCATGTTCTCATCAGGTTCCGACCAAATGTTATTTTTGAAACTAATAATATTTTTCTCGAAAATCAAATGTTCATGTCTGTTCCGAAAATACTAGTGTTCATTTTCGATATGAACATTTACCATTTGATTTTATATTTGGACATGTTGATAAGATGAATAAATGCCTGACTATCATTAGATATTTGGGTTGAAATCAACATTGTGCCCGGGACCATGATTGAAGGACATGGTGCCTCGGTGATCCTATAGTAGAATTGCGGACGTCAGAGCTGAGTTTATCATTTTGGGTATCCCTCTAATTTAGATTGTGGCATGTGGCTCGCCGATGGTGAATCGGAGTATCTTTCTTTGTATTTGTCTTATCATGTGGGTTAATTTCACTGGGATCATGTGGAAGTTATTGGTCTGCTTTACTTGGGAATACTTGGTTGTTTTTTTGGGCTGTTTATTGTATTATATGAGTAAAGTAAATAGAGAAGCTTGAAGAATCAGAAAATTCCAAGATCACGTAGATACATCACGCACAATAGTAGAGGGAAGGCAGAGAGGGAGAGAGGGGTTCCTTGAAGCTGTACATTTGTGCCATCTGGGATGCGAGACGCTCTTGAGTCTAGTGCGAGAGTCGAGTCAATACCGCCGCAATCTTTTGACTCACGAAATTTCTTGCCAATATCACCTCTTTCATATCAATGTTGAATTTTCGTTTTGTGCTCCGAAGTATTGTGATTTTTCTAGTTTTAGTCCTATAGCTAATTAGTTTAATTATGAGATAATAAATTTTAAAAATAGTAAAGTTACTGAAATTTGGAGGTTTCTATAACTTGCGAATTTCTGAATTAAATATTTTTTAGTGAATTTGTATAATAATTTTTGTTTTTTCGTCATAAACTTATATGCATCGTCTTTTAATATACATACGAGACTAATATTAAATTTATAATAATTTAAGGATATAGTCTTTATTATCTTGCATGGTCAGTAAAATTTGTTACTTCATATATCTTTGTTTTAAGATTTAATAATAATTTAATTATATGATATGAAAAATATGTATATTATTTATTGTGAATGTTATCAAATGCATGATTTATGTTATGTATATGTTCTTGTAGCATTACTTGAATTTAATTTAAAGTAAACATTCTCGCATTTGTTGATCACTGTGTTCGTTTGTTGATCAAGTTTGTATTGACAGAAAATAATTTGCGAATTTGGGGAATCATTTAAGCTATTATGTTGTTGATATGGAGTATACTCAATTCGCCAAGAGAGGCTGTGTGGTTCAATACCTAGTTTGTTTGATTTGACTGGCTTAGTCATGTGTTTGTGGGATTTGATCCAGCGCGAATTTCTACTAGCGCGGTGGGTTGAGTAATTACTGGTGGGGTAGCGCTATGCTAAAAGAAAAAGAGCGTTGAGTTTTTTGGCAAAACCAAAAGGGTTTCCCTATTATCTCACCATCGCGAATAATCAGAGGAGATGTTACATTACTGGAGATGATAGTCTTGATGATAGGAATTTTGGTCCAGTGGAAAATGGAGTGGTGTATGTTAGAGTGGAAAGATATTGTCGATTACGTTTGATTTCATGAACCCAAGGGAAAAAATTTTCAAAATGTCGATAATGGTTAGTCATCCGTATTCATACGTTGGGTGTGCACTGACATCAGGATGGCATCAGTTTAGTCATGATAATAGAAAGGTTATCCAGTTTTTGATATGCAGGTCGAAATGGAAAAGGAAAAGCTTTGTTATGATTATTTCATTTCAACACGCATATGATTCTTGCAATACAAACTGGGGGAAATACATCAAATGTAGACGCGTAAGTTGGTCTGGTAGGGAAGCTCATTGACCGCTGAAATCGAATGAAGTTAAAGAGTTGAACTTCACAACAAGAGAGATGAAAGAATGTGATGGCCCTATGAAGTCGTGAAATTTTAGTTAAGGCGCAAGATGGAGGTTTAGATGTCTTTCAACTTAGCATCTGGCAATCAGTGTTTGACAACTGCATGCTTTTCAAATATAACTTGAATTGTACAATCATTGAGAGCTTGTGTTTTGATGGTGACTGTTTTACTACATTGGGCTGCCTATTATCAGCAAATAGGATATTGAGAAGCTATTGGAAGTGCATAGCTGTTGGTGAATTCTGAGCGTTTCAATAATTTTCGGAATAAATAGTTCAATGCTTGGTTTAGAGCCATTATTGAGATATTTTGTAAGTGGCATAAAGGATAATTGGTGGTATATGAAGCTTTTTTTTTGCAATTTTGATGATTAGTCAATGGAGAACCTTCTAATTCTAACGGTTAATATTTGTTTTGTTGCTTTGAATTGGTTTTTTCTATTTAGCCCTAATTGTCTCATTTTGGTTGTGTTTATCCGCTTATTAGTGAGTGGTTTTATGGAGATCAGTTGTTCAAAATTGGTAGTTTGTTCATGTTGTTTTTATCAAATTGTTAAGAGATTGTTGCTTCTGTTGTTGTATGATGGTGTCAAGATGGTGATATGATATACGTGGTTTTACCCATTCTATAACATAAGTATGAGGAAGAAGGTGACGATTTATATTTGCTTTTTGCTAGTGTTATATGTGTGCAGTGTCTGTGCGCATTGCTACCTAATCAAGTTAAGTTAAAGAATAACATGTTGCTCGGATCTACGTACTGTGTTGAGTAGTGTCATGGTGTGATCAGCTCTCGTCGTGTTGTCAGACACAAAAAGTTAATGAGAATATTCTCTTATCATGAATTAAAATATGGTTCGACAAGGGGGTTTTATATAGGTAATGAGTACAGGAAGAGCCTGTAGGCAATGCTCTATATCGCGGACATTAGTTGGCACACTGTAACGAGTATTTGATTTGTCGCATATGGCATATGAGGGCCTGGAGTGAAGCATCGCTACTTTGATGATGGCAGTAGAAGGGTTAGAATGGTTTAGATAATTTACTATGAATTCTAGAAGGGTTCTATATGATGTATGTTGAATCTGGTGGTAGATTTCTAGAGAGGAGACTTGTAGAGACTTCCATTTGGAGGATGGTTGGAATATTTAGATTTAGGAGGCTTTGTATGGGGTTGCTTAATAGGCACTTGAGGCATTGTGTCTCATAGAATAGTAGTCAAGTTATCATTGTATAGCTTTCTTTGTGAGGTAATACATCAGTCATTTCTAAACTTGTGTGGCTTCTGTCAATTCAATTACTTAGTCTCTTTGAAGTGTTGCTTAAATCATTAAGAGCAAGGGTTCTGCATGGGTTGGGAAGTGCTACAGCTAAAGGTGATGTGCTAGCGCCTATTATAATATGTAGTCAGGGACGTATATCTAGGAGTAGGCACAGGGTTGTGTCTTGCTAAGTTGTGGATTATAGGCCAGTGTGTCAAGGTTTAGGGAAGTGACTCATCTTGCGACTC
>SNQN01006261.1:22753-39690 GCA_008642245.1 Bassia scoparia | reverse complement strand
TAGAGGATCAGGAGGAAGAGGAAGATGAGGGTGATGATGATGATGACGTAGTCGAGGTTGGCTCTCAAGTTGTTGCAGTTACTCAGGGTGCTGGAGTTACAGGAGTTGTGTTGAGGAAGTCTACTCGAGGGTCAATGTTCCAGATTGAGGACAAGGAGAAGGCGATGAAGGAGGCAGAACAGTACACTAGTACCCCCAAGGGAACCAAGAGGAAGGCACCTGTTCCCCGGTCTACTAAAGGTAAAACAGCTGCTTCTCCCTCTACCGTCCAGTCTTCTAAGAAAGTTGTTATGTCTGGTTGTGATTGTGAAGAAGGTTATTAGGATATTCCTGCGTTGTCTGAAGTGAAACAAGTGTTAGAATTTCAGGGCTGGCTGAATCATATTAGGGTTGTTAAGAAGGCTTATGTTGAGCCTGTTAAGGAGTTTTATGCTAATTTGTTCAATATCCTGATATGAGTTTAATTAGTACTGTTTATGGTAAAGATGTGCGTGTGTCTGTTTCTTCGTTGGCTGAATTTTTGAATGTTCCTAGAGATGGTTATGCTGGTTATAGTGCAGATGGTAAGCCTACTGTTGCTGGTGTATGTAATGATGAGATTATGAAGTTTCTGTTTGGGAAGGTTGTTAGGACTAGGGAAGGGTTCAAAACCACTAGTCTTAGGGAACCTATCATGAAGATCTTGCATTCAATCTGTCATAAAGTTTTGATCCCAAAATCATAGGGTAGAGGATCAGTTAGGATCATGGATATGGTTCTGATTTACCTTATGATGAAGAATGTGAGAATTAACTTTCCTGTCCTAATTATTGAACATATAATGAATTGTAAGAATGCTCCATTTCACTCTCTAGCCTATGGGTCCCTATTCTCTGGGATCTTGATTAAGGAAGGTCACTCTCTCAGTGGCGACACCATCCCTGCACAAAAGTTCTCTCTGAAAATTCTGCGCCAAAAGGGATTGGACATCAAGGGAGACAAGCTGTGCAATGTTGGTGACTCGCCAGCTAAAAAGGAAAAGAAGGAACATGCTGCTAAGAAAAGGAAGGTAGAGGAGACCAGTACATCTACTGATCGCAGTCCACTGTTTAACAAGATTGAGAAGCAGGATAAAACATTGGAGATGTTGGTGACTATGCTGCATGGCTTGACCACTTCCTTCACTGAAAGGCAAGGGAGTTTAAAGGAGAAGTTGAATGAGACTAGAAACTGGGTTGCTAGGATGAAGGCTGAGGGAACAACAAGACAAGTAGCTATTGGTACTGGTCAGAAGGTTGAGACCACTCCTACTTTTCAAACTACTATTTCTGCTGCTGCTGGACAGACATCTACTGCTGCTTTTGGTCAGGGTTCTGTTGCTAAGGGATCAGTTGCAAAGCAGCCTGATGAAGATGAAGAAACTGACCTTGAGGAATCCACCCACTCTTCTGCAGATGGAAGTCAGGATGAGGAAGACAATGATGATAATGATGATGAGGAACCAGAGGATGATAAGGGTTCTGATCCTGATGCTTCAGAGGACGAGATGGAGGATGAAGAGGATGATGATGACGAGTGATGATTTGTTCTAGCTTCTGTTCCCCTCCCAATATCTTTTGAACTGCTTTTAGTTATCTGTTTTCTATGCCATTTTACAAGACATTATTGATGTAATTTGGTTCTTATTTGACTCTGCTACACTATTATTCTGCCTGTTTGCCTAGTTTTGGGATTGTGAATTGTGAAACTAACAGTCTTGTGCAGATTATATGGTATAAATTGGTAGTTGATGCTACCCTTAGGTTGAAAACAATATCTTGTGCATGTTCCTATTCTGAGAATACTTTCCAATGATACCAAAAGGGGGGAAATAATTAGAAGTTCTGGAAGCCTTTGTCTAGCTTAGATTGAGTTAGTTTAGTATAGTTGTAGTTTAATATAGTTGAGTCAGTTTAGTCAGTATAGGTGAGTCAAATAAAAATCTGGATGTTTCTCTTAAAGAATGTGATTCTAGATAGTTTGTCTTTATTGCTTTTATAGGAAATAACCAAGTTAGATGGCTGTTTCACTTAGAGTCGAAAAATCAAAAAAAAATTAAAAAATTGAAAAAGACAAAAAATAGTCCCATTGAGATAGAGTTGTTGTTGCATATAACTTGTTGTTTGCAGGAACTTCTCACAGGGTTTGTCATCATCAAAAAGGGGGAATTTGTTGAGTTCCCTAGTGTTTTGAGTGATGACAAACAGTTGCAAGCACAGGTACTTTGGTCTGATGTAGGTCACTTGAAAGAGAGTGACATGTATGCTAACAAGTTATATTGTGCAAATTGCTATATGTATTTGGCATACAGGAATTCCAGAATATTAAAGCAAAGATTCCTTTGAGGAAGATCGAGAAGATCAAGGTTATATTGAAGATCAAGGAAGCTTCGAGAAGTTGAAGAACATTGAAGATTAGTTCTAGGTATAGAATAAGTCTTCCTGTTGTATTTAGTGCATGAATGTGTTTGTTGCGTTCTTGTATTATGGTTGATTGGCATTCGGGGTTAAACTTTCCTCTCTTAGAGTTGAAGGCAATAAAACCAGTTGTTGGTGACTGTTGTACCTATCAGTTGGGAGAATAGTTTGACTGTTCTCACATACAAACGGATCATCTTGCTCGAGCAAAGAAAAAGATTTTTGGAAAGTTTTTTTCCTAAAAACGGTTTTATGGAAACTTCAAAGATGATCTGGTGAGAATATATGTTTGGATATATGGTATTACTTGAATGCAATTAAGTAACAATAAGATATATATCATGCTAAGTATGGAATAATATCTTATGGGACTTTCCTAAAATATAAGAAGTAGATATATCTTTATTTATCTTTATATTCTAGGGTTGCATTACTAGTAATTGCTAGGACTTTGGCTCATAAATATCCATGCATATATGACTCACGAAAAACACTTTCTCTCCATGTTCTTAAAAGGTGTATTTTTGAGAGAAAGAAAGAAAGAGAAAAAGTCCAAAGCCTAGATCAAGCAAGACATGTGTTTCATACCAAGAGTGCACACATATTGAGGCGATCCCTTGTAAACTCATAAAGTGAGTAGTTGAGAGATAAGTGAGTTGTATTGAATTACAAACGAAGGGGTTGGTGATTGGGTAGCAATTGTAGTTCAATTGCGAGTACTTGTGAGTCAAGTGCGATCTAGCACACTTAGGTTGAGTGTGGGGTGACAATTGTAATGTGTGAGTTCACGTACTTTTGTGAGTGAGAGTTTGCTTTATTTTTCGGAGTAGATTTAATAAAAGTAACTAGGTTAGGAGAACGTAGCCCAGAGTTGGGTGAACCTCGTTAAATTTGTGTGTTCCTTTATTATTATTGCTCGATAGTTCTACGTACTTTTAAACTTATTCTGCCGCCGAGACCAGTTCTAACTGGTCTACCTACTAAAACAGTACAAAATCAAAATTTTAAAGGCACTCAATTCACCCCGCCCCCCCCCGCGCGTCTTGAGTACCTTCGGGAAACCTTCAGTCGAGCTGGAAAGGCTTTCGCCAAGAGTTCTTATTTGTTTACAGGCCTACGGCTTGGGATTTTCCCCGAGTTAGGACACTTAACCGTCCTAACTTGGTTCTGAATTACAACGTTCCACCGATGAACGTGTTTGAGGGCGTTGTGGCCTTCTATTTCCTGAGGGAGAAGCAGTAGGGGAATAAGGAGCCTTCTGCCCTTCCTGACCTTATCAAGGACTGGCTACCTGATTGTGACATCTTGTCGAATGAGCACTATTTGGTTATGTGCCGTCTGAGCCAAAAGATGTCGCCTAGTAGGGTCCTTCCTCGGGTTTCCCGATGTCCCAACCTTATACTTTTGCATCACTATTTGATTTCATCTTATGTTTATACTGTCTGACTTGTGCTATTGATGTAGAGGCTAGTAGATTCGGCAATCTCGAGATGGCTTGGATTATCGATGCAAAAGAGTTTTTGTTTGCTGGTCTGACCGATGAGATGCAGTCGGGGAACCTCTCGATCCCTGGTGCTCTCGATGTAAGTCCTCCATTATTGCTTTATGCTAAACCATAACACTTGGCCATTTTGTTCTTTCTTAACTCTTCTCCCCATTCTGTGGAATCCGAAGAAGAAAGTATCTTCGGAGATGGAAGGGCTCCGGGAGACCGACCCTAACCAGGAGCATCCCTCCGTTCCTCTCACCGAGCCTACTCTGGTAGACAACTTCGATTCCTTTTAACCGAGCATCAACATTGATCCTACTGCAGATGTTGAGACATCGTATCAGAGGAAGCGGCCCCAAAGGGATATCGAGGCTAGTTCGATAGTTCCCCTCACTCAGCTAGAGGACGAGGGGAAGAAAAACAGGGCTTAGTCGGCCCTTTCGGCGGTGGTCCATCAGGAGGATGTGACCAAACCTATGAGGAAGAAGGCCAGGGCTCGAGAGACCGAGGAGCTGTAGAAGGCTTGGCTGGAGGTAAACCCTAATCTACCCCGATGTTATTTACTTGTAATTTTTAATTTGTTATGGCATGTCTAACTGTAGTCCACCTTCGCAACTGACTGTCCGCATGCATTCCTTGACACTGCATCATAGGGCCAACCAAAAGTCTTTGGCCCGGAAGACGAACGTCATCCAGGAAAAAGACACAAAGTTGTTGGCCCTGCAACAGGAAAAGGCTAAGTTACAGAAGTGGAAAGATGAGCGCTCGAACCTCAACAAGGACTACACAGTTGCTCAGGAGCTGGCCGAGAAAAGGAAACGTGCCATAGAGCGGAGGAATGCCATCATCGAGAGCCTGACCAAGTCTCTTGAGGAAGAGAAGCAGAAGATTGCTGATGGTGGGAAGGCAGTGGTTGATGCCTGGTTTGCGACTCCTGAGGGCCGTAAATATAAGGTCTAACTAGGTCAGGAGTCCTTCTAGACTGGCGTTGACCACGCCCTCGGGAAGCTGGAATCTACTGCCTCTGCTGTTGTTCCCGGTCAATGGCCTGCTCTTCGTCAGAAGTACGACGAGCAATTGGCTCAAGAGCTTGCAGCTCTGCAAGAGAGAAGGTCGAAGCATGATGCGTAGGCTCGGCAAGAGGCTGCTCCAAATGCGGCTATGACTGCCACTGTTGCTGCTTCGGCAAAGACTGCTGCTGTTGGTGGTTCTTCTAGTCAGCCGATCATTCAAGCAGGCCAAGGCTTGGCACACTCCTCTTAGGCCAAGGAGCATGAAGATAGACATGAACATTCTGCAAGCTCTCCTGAGTAGCCTCTTCAGCCATTTATTTTATTGCTTTTCTATGCTGGTCATCTTCTGACCAAAATTCGTAATAGTTTGAATTTTTATCTAAGTCTTATCAGTCGGTGTGGATTCCCGATTTTCGTATCTAAATATTACTTTTTGCTAGCTGAGCCTGGCTTTAATTTATGAAGACTTGACTTTCTGCTTCTTATTCTGATTGTGTATGTTTTTGCCTTGCTTTCCAATTTATCTTTGCCTTCAATTTCACGATAGTCCGCACTTATATTTTGAGTTATTGCAAGGCTTTACTTGAATTTTCTCGAGGGTTGGTATGTCTACCTTCACCTGAATGAAGTGTGACCGAAGTGTGCGTTGCCCCGAAGGTAAATGTATCATTCCTCGAGACCCAACACTTGTCGATTTTGATTGCCATAAATGGAAAAGGATCGTTTTTATTAATGCTTTTAAATTACAACTAGGTGTTTGTCATAGCTAAGCTGACTCAACACTGCTCGGTCAGGGGATCCAGTTAGGATGTCTCGACTGAGGGCTACATTGTTTACAGCATTTGAAAAATAAACGTAAAACACTCAAGTCTTGATATTCAGACGTAGTATCTGCGTAGATTGTCTGCATTTCCATGGTCGAGGTAGGGGCTTGCCTTCGGGGTCCTCAAGCCTATGTTGAACCATCTCAGTCACCCGGTAAGGGCCTTCCCAGTTGGGGTTGAGCTTGCCGAACATCTTTTCCCGATCGGTTGCTTCAAACCTTTTCAATACCCAATCTCCAACACGAATCTCCCGAGTCTTGACACTTTGGTTGAAATACCTTGTGATTTTCTGCTTGTAGGAGATGGATTTGAGCAGTGCATTACCCATGGTCTCGGGCAGCAGGTCGAGATCGAGTTTTTTGGACCCTTCATTCTGTTCATGATCATAGAAAGGGATCTGAGGGAAGGGTATCCCGACCTCAACTGGTAAGACAACTTCACTGCCATACACCAATGAGAAAGGTGTATGGTCAGTGCGTGGCTTCCTTCGGTGTGGTTCGAGCTAACCACAAGACCCCTGGGAGGTCATCGATCCAAGTACCATTGGACCCTTCAAGCTTGGTTTTGATTTCTCGTAGATTAACCTTGTTAGCAGCCTCAGTCTGTCCATTAGTTTGAGGTCTATCAACCGAGGTTGCTCGAATGCTGATACCGAATCGAGCGCAATATTCCTTTGTTGCTTCAATGACAAACTGTCTCCCGTTATCGGTGACAAGCACTCGGGGTATCCCAAATCTAGTAATGATGTTTCTCTAGATGAACTGCTGAATCTATTTCTCGGTGATAGTTGCCAAAGGTTTGGCTATCACCCATTTAGTGAAATAGTCCACTGTGACTATGATGAACTTCTGAAGGTTTCCCGAAGGTACTCAAGAGGGGGGGTGAATTGAGTGCCTATTAAAACTTTTTCGATTGTATACTGTTTTAGTATAGTGGACCCCAGTGCGACTGTCTCGCAGCGAATGAAGTAGTGTTGTCACACAGTACGTAGAACGATATCGAGCACATAAATAATAAGACACACCAAAGTTTACGGCGTTTCACCAATCTGGGCTACGTCAACTCCTACCACAGGTACTTTTATTAAATCTTACTCCCGAAAAAACCACAGAACCCTCACTCACAAGTATATGAACTGATGGTGGTGTTTAAGTGGTGGAGTTGATGAGGGCGTCATTGTGTATTCAAGCTAAAGTTTCTATTTGAACGCTGGGAACAGTGACGCTCCATTTTGAGCAGTCGTTGCTTTCTTTCCTTTCCGCTTACCACTTTCGAGTGCTCTGTCTCCCATTCTCTACTGTTTTTTCCGATAAAAAAGAAGCACACAACCAAGGTAATGCTTTTAGAAGTGAGACGAAGCTCCGTGAAGAGATTGAGTGTTTTGAATTGTGATATCAAGCAAAGTAACAAAAGCAGGGGATATATATATATATATTATATATATAATTATAGTCTATATATATTAAATACTATACTATACTATATTATATATATATATATATATATATAATTCTATTTATTTATTTACTTCTTATACTGAAGCAAACAAGGAGTTAAGGAAAGTGGAAAGTTGGCAGTTAGTAAAGAAGTGGAAGTGCAAAGGGAAATAACTTCCCATAAATACACTAACTTACCAAACATGAAGTGGCACGTGCTTATGGGTTGGACCCACAAACTCAGTTTTTTGCCAAAATATGAAATTTGTACTGCATAAATATCCCAACTAGCAGCAGTTAAGGACATTCAATTAATTCTTTCCAAAACCATGAGTATTTGGCAAGAACATATACGTGGCCATCTTCTGTTCTCATGTACTGTCCTATCACCCCAAACAATTCACCTGTTATGGGCGACTTAGTTCACTTCACCTGCTCATGCTTTATAATGGTACAAATAGTATAAACAAAGTTATGTGCAATATATACATCTATGAACACTAATCTAGCCAATCATTGGGGGTCAATAAAAAAGAAGCCTTTCACCTAAATCTAACTAAACCTAACAAGACTCTTAACCTACAAAAAGACTCTCTACACAAAGGTTTTGTGAAGATATCAGCAAGCTGATCTTCAGTCTTACAAAACAGCATCTCCACATTACCTTTTTCCACATTATCCCTAAGGAAGTGGTGTCTGATCTCAATATGTTTTGTCTTGGAGTGCTGCACAGGATTCTTAGAAATGTCAATAGCACTTGTATTATCACAAAATATAGGAACACAATCTAATAATACACCAAAGTCCTTTAACTGACTCTTTATCCACAACAGCTGAGAACAGCAAGCTGCAGCAGCTATGTATTAAGCTTCTGTTGTGGACAAAGCAACTGTGTATTGCTTCCTTGAACCCTCAAGAGATCAAACATGATCCCAAGAAGTGTGCCATAACGTATGTGCTTTTCCGAACAACAAGATATCCTACATAGTCTGCATCTGTGTACCCGACCAGTTCAACTGTACTACCTTTGGGGTACCACAAACACCAATCAACTGTTCCTACCAAGTACCTAAAATTCTTCTCACTGCTTTCAGATGTGACTCCTTGGGGTTGCTCTGGAATCGAGCACACAACCCCATAGAGAACATGATATCTGGCTAGCAGTGAGGTACAAAAGTGAGCCTATCATACCTCTGAACAGTGTGGCATCCACAACTGTTCCCCTTTCATCTACATCCAGCTTAGTAGAGGTGGGAACAGGTGTGTCATATGCCTTACTATTCTATATTTCATACTTCTTCAGTAGCTCTTTCAAGTACTTCTGCTGGTGGATCATTATCCCTTCATCTGTTTACTTGATCTGTACCCCAAGGAAGAACCCTAGTTCTCCCATCATGCTCATCTCGAATTCACTCTGCATAAGATCAGCAAACTCATTACATAGCATCTAATTAGTTGCACCAAATAATATATCATCAACATAAATCTGTACAACAAGTAAATCAGTGCCCCTTGTTTTGATAAACAAGGTCMTGMCCACTGTTCCCCTTTTGTAACCATTCTCTATCAGAAAGTTTGACAATCTTTCATACCAAGCCCTAGGATCTTGCTTAAGACCATGCAAAGCCTTGTCCAACTTATACACATGGTTGGGGAACAGTGCATCCTCGAAGCTTGGAGGCTGCTCTACAAACACTTCTTCTTTCAAGTAGCCATTCAGAAAAGCTGTCTTAACATCCATCTGAAACAATTTGAAATTCATGTGAGCAGTAAAAGCAATCAATATTCTTATGGCTTCAAGTCTTGCAACTGGTGCAAAGGTCTCATCATAATCAATGCCCTCTTGTTGATTGTAACCTTGCATAACAAGCCTAGCTTTATTTTGGACTATTGTACCTAGGTCATCCAATTTGTTTTTGAAGACCCATCGAGTAACCTGTGGAATCTCAGAGAACATGTTATATTCATCAAAAATCACATGGACACTCTCCTCTATACATAAGGTCCTCTTGTTAAAGACCCTGTATGCCTAACTCTGTGTGGAGTATCCAAGAAAGACTACCTCATCACTCCTAGGATCGAACTTATCCAATTGTTCCTTCCCGTTGTTATGCACATAACACTTACAACCAAATATTCTCAAGTGTGCAATGTTGGTTTTTCTACCCCTTAGGAATTCATAAGGTGTCTTCATCAGAAAGGGACGAAGCAGTGCTCTGTTTAGAATGTAGCATGCTATTCTTGTTGCTTCTCCACAGAAGCTCTTAGGGAGACCACTTTCAAAGAGCATTGTTCTGGCCATCTCCTCTAAGGTTCTGTTCTTCCTTTCTACTACTCCATTCTGTTATGGAGTTCTTGGAGCTGAAAAGTTATGACTTACACCATGGTCCCTGCAGTAGTTAGTAAAACTTGCATTCTCAAATTCAATACCATGATCAGATCTTACCGTAACTAGTGAACAGTTCAACTGGTTCTGCAACTGTATTACTAACACCTCGAATTCCTCAAAGGTCTCATCTTTGGAAGATAAGAATAGAGTCCAAGTGTACCTGGAGTAGTCATCAACTATAACACATACATACCTGTATCCGCTCCTGCTCTACACGCACATAGGACCACACAAATCTATGTGGATCAGTTTAAGTGGTCTGCTTGTACTAACCTCTCTCTTTGGCTTAAAAGATTATTTGACATGCTTTCATTTGGCACACTCTGAACATACTCTATCCACCACATACTTAATGTCTGGCAAGCCAACCACTAAGTCATGGGTTTTCAGTTTGTTTAGAAGTGTGAGACTAGCATGCCCAAACCTTTTATGCCATAGCCGCTGATTCTTTTTAGCGACTGCACTCAAACAAATGGACTTGTCCTTGGGGATTTGATCCAAGTATGTGATGTAAACATCCTCAAACCTGGTTCCTTGGCAGACCATTTCATCTGTTTGGGTGTTAACTATATGACAAAGATCAGCTTGAAACTCGACTTTATTGCCTTTGTCACACAGTTGAGATATGCTCAAGAGATTATGCTGCAAGCCCTCAACATTATATACATCATCAATAMCTTGGGAAAGAGACTTACCAACCTTACCTAGGCCAACAATAGTACCCTTACTGTTGTCTCCAAATGTGACTCTTCCCCCATCATAGGCTACAAGTGAGAGAAACTATTCTTTATGTCCTGACATGTGTCTTGAGCAACCACTGTCCAAGTACCAGTAGGTATCTCCTCTCACTTTAGCCTGCAAAAGCAAATCAAACGTTAGGTTTGGGAGCCCAATCAAGATTGGGTCCCAATTCATCACCACTGGTCTGGTTTTTATCCTTCCTGACCCAGACCATCTTAACATGTTTATTGTTCTTGCTTTTGCTTCTCCTCTTATGAATACATTCATCAATTTTGGGTCCACCTTTACCACAGAAATTACACACATGCATATCTTTGGCAGACACATACTTACCTTTCATGTATTCCTATACCCATGTAGTGTCGTTGGGTGACCAATTGGAATTGTTCCTCCTAGCGGTATACCCTATACCAGTACGACTATTGTTTCCCTGAACAAACACTATATAATCTAGATTGCTACGGGCAGTCAGTAGTTTGTTAACATGATTTTGACTCTTTTTAAGCTCTTTGTCTCTGGTTTCAAGCATTTTCAATAAAAGCACATTCCGTTCATCCATAGATTTAAAATCAATTTTCAATTTTTCAAAATCCATTTTAAGGCTTAAAACCGCAGAATCATTATTCACATTGACAAAACTGTCCTGCTTCCCTTCTTCAACTCATGAATTTCACAAACCAGATCACATATTTGTCCATGATCAGTGCATTTATGCACCATCTTATGGTCATTCTCCGTCCTTTTTAGCCTTTGTCGATTTTTCCTTCACTCGTCACATGTCACCAAGATTTCGAACTTTGTGTTATTTTTGGGTGTTTTCCAATTATTTTTGAGGTAAAATTTGAATACAAGTGCTTTGACATTTTGCATGAGGTGATTGCAAGTCCTTGCCGAGATATTCGGAGTCAAGCATGCTAAGCTCGAGCTCGGAAGTGGAAATTTGAGGCTTAAAGAGGAAGCCAAATGCAGCAGCATCGCCCAAGGCCCCCAGAGAGCCCGCTCCTTCCCCTAGAGCGTCCGCTCGTGAAGCAGTCAGAGAGGCAGAAAGTTCAGAAGATTCCAGATCGTCCGCTCTAAGGATTGAGCGTCCGCTCAGCCAGGTCAAGGAAAAGCAAAACATTCTAGAGCATTTCAGAGCGTCCGCTCCTAACCTCGAGCGTCCGCTCTCTCCTCCCTCGTGCTAGCTCACTGCTTTGTCTTATTTGGGAGCGTTGGCTCTGCCTAACCTCGAGCGTTAGCTCCTATTTGTGGCGGCTCATTTACTCCGAATATTCCTCTTCTCTCTCATGTAATATATAAATACCCAACTTTTCTAGGTTGAAGGAGACACTTAGACTACACACAAAACATTAGATTTTCGGGTTTGTAGAAAGGAAGAACACCTTGGTTTTAGCTTGTAGACATCATTCAACAATTTATTCTTCATTTTGCTATTAAATCCATCTATTCAATCTTCTAGTTTTTGGTAACATCTCTCATTTCCCTCTTTACTTGTTCATTATTTTTATGTTTTAGCTTGTTGATTACTTAGTTTGTATCTAATTTCAATCTCCTTGATTATAGTTTGTGAGTTTAAAGTTTGAATCGTTAAGTAGTTCTTACTAGTCTAGTTGATATTCTCTTTCATCCATGCCTAATAGTTTCCTCATGCTTTATGTTTTGTTTGGTTTATTTATGGTTTTCACTAGTATGAGTACTCCTCTCCTAGGCTAGGTTTCTAGCTAGGGGAGGGGAGAGATCATGGCCGTTTGATGGAATTTTATATGGGTGATTGAGTTATTTTTGTATGAGATCAATCTGCTGTCTGCTCTGATGGCTTGTGGCTAGACATTGGATTTTGTGGCTAGTGTAGGAGTTTTGGCCAACTTCTAGGATATCAAACGCTAAACCAAGACTGTAGGTTGCAGCACGCCTTAAACAGGAGATATGGCTACTAGAAGACATCATAGCTAGTGGGGGTTTAGTAGTAAACCGACCAGGGTTGATCAAGCGAGGTAACGAGAATCGAGGAGATCTAGTTAAGGACAAGAAAGAGTCGACCCATTGTGTATTTGGCTTGGTCTAAGTCTGAAGCATATTGTGTAATTAAGGAGTGGGCTAAGACAATCTCAGTCCACTCTCTACACAAGCTAGTGTCCTCCTTGCTTGAAACAAATGCTCACTGCTGATATGTGATCGCTTCCTTTTTGATATTGGAATGTGTCCGTGCTTCTTTCCTTTCCCTAGTGTCTTTAATCGTTGGTTTTAACATCGTTTAGCAGAACGTATTATACGGTTAGACATTAGAACGTTTTTGAAAATTTCGTTCGAAGAATAGGTGGATATTTCACTCTGCTATTATCACATAGTAGTTAATTGGAAAAACTATCCCACTATTCTCATTACAGTAAATGTAGGCATATGGGGCTAGAGATAAATCACCAAATGACTACTTTCCTCTGTTGTCGAGCAGAAGAACTGATCTGAAAGCTAACCTTTTATCGCCAATACAGAGCATATCATGATATGTTAGGGGTTGAATTGGGTACATAGACGTCTCTTCTAGAGCGCATGGTTGGGATTAGAAGTACACGACCTCATAAGTACCCCGATTCGAAAATCATTCTACTATGTCGCGCTCCCGTTTGCCAGAGAGGCACATCAGTGTGTATAATCTTACAATTTAGCTTATTATTGATTGATTTTCTTTTGACGTTTTTCGCATTCCTTTATTCTTTTCCTTTGCTCAACGCTTGACTAAGCGCCAAATGACATTCTGAGCCTAAAATGATAGTTTGTAGTGCACATTGCACTAAATCTTTATCGTGAGAAAGTGCACTATTTCGGTCTATCAACACATCTTATGCTTTCAGTGTGCTCGGTCTAGATTGATAGGTTTATGTCGTAACCTTTAAATGAGAGAAATCAGCAAACCTACAGGAGAATCCATTCCTCGAGAGCACACGGACTATCCGCGCTTCTCCTCGTCTACTTTCAGGTTCTCTACAAAGGAAACATTCAAACTTCAAGCTTCCACTACGCGAGCTTGAATTTATGAAACAGGTGAAAAAGAAGGCTCACCTGATTTCTCATCTGGTGGAGAGGAATAGCTTGGCATTGGTTCGCACTCTACCTGACACTGAGATGGTTCAACTTTCATCAAAGTTTTTCAAACCAGTCAAAGTAACAGAATCCATCTTTGCTAACATAGGACTTGAAACATCCGAATACGTCTCCACATTGGCTAACCATCATCGGGATGACTTATTGGGAAAGAAAGTGGTTCCAACCAAAGCCCAAATGAATAATAACAAGAAGGACAATTCCTGCAAATATTTTCCGTACTTCCAAATGTCTTCCGGATTTCCTAGGAATCAAGGCTACATAGCGTTCCAAAACGTGAATATTACCTCTTTAGGATGACTTCTGCCCAAGCATTTGAGCATCCTTCTCCAAAGCCAAGGGGAAGATTTCACCAATGCCTAACTCCTAATACATAGAAACGATCCTCCAATGGGCATCCTTATGAGAAATATTTGCCAGTATTTCAAGTGTAGGGTCACACCATTGAAGAATGTTATAATATCGGAAGGCACCTGATTAAAGGGAAGCTAAGATAGGTTCGCTCCAACTTCTGTCACGCAAGAGCAACTGTAGAGAAGTTTCTATTGGGACAGACATCAAGTGAAAGGATTCCACCATCGAACTAGTGTGGACGTGGCTAGAACAACATTCGAGAGATATGCACGTGTCCACCATGAAATAGAGCCAACTTGTCTGCCAAGGGATTAAGTTGGCCAGAGACTATCCGTAATATAACCTAATTGAGCTTACCAAGCCGGGCTTCTTCTCCCTACAACTACCAACCATTTCATCCTACTTACCTCCCCCAATTTACACTCAACATAGGTTACACATAAACCAATTCTTTAGGGGTTGGCACATGAAGACCCCGATCGAACATCTCTCACCATTGATTTTTGAGGAGCTTTGTGCCATGTGAGAAAACATATACCAAGTACACACTTAGACTACTCCGAATGCACCTTTCTACCCGTCACTCTCTCATACTCATTGCGGTCGTGCTCTATAGATGGTCATAAGTAAACCTTAGGCCAAAACCGTCATGCACCAACTTTGGAGGGAACGTGGCCTCGGATTTCTCAAAATGTTCACTCCGAAGAAAAAGCGATACGCCGAAAGAAGAAGACACCATTGAACTAGCTTTTCAACGCAAGAAGATGGGGAAAGTCATAGGTGACAACACGTGGGAACTTTATGAGTATCGTTCGATTGTAGCTTGCCCGTTAACTCATTTAATAACTGCGAAGAACTAAACTCATCCGGACTTTCTATGACGGGTTGATCCCGATCCTAAAGGCACAACACCTAATGGCCGCTGCTGTGCGAAAGGCCAAATCTCAAAGACAGGATCCTATAGAGATGAGCTGAGGATAAAATTGAAGGAAGTGGTGGCGAGATTGTACATGGGTGGCAAACAATGGCGCGAACACCCAAGAAGCGGGAAAATTTAAAACTTGAACCCCGTAGCAATTGTCAAGTGGCTTCATGAGCAATGTTGAGAAAACAAAGATGGCAGAAAGTCCCAAGGGGAACACTCAATACGTTCTACATCTTCGTATCAAAGCTCCGGTTTTCTCTTTATCATTGCGGAGAGGTACCAGAAACCCATGATTCTAGTTATTTGTGGTGTAGGGTATTTCCTAACCAGCACAAGTGGTGCGCTATGGGGTATACAACAAAGGAACTTATCGTGAACAATGTGAGAAGAGTTTAACCAAGGGCCTCTCATGAACAGGTGGTCAATCCAACTACAACAACAACAACTCTAATCAAGGTGGATACTTACAACCACCCCAATCATCCACAGCCGGCAGAACTTATATCAACAAGCCACACAACTACATTCAAAGTTTCCATCCATCTCAAAACCCTCCTCTTAAAAAATCCAACCCCAGTCTCCCATGTCCCTCAATAACATTGTCACCCACATTCAAGACACGCCACTTCAATCTTAGATCAATTCAACGACACTTCAAAGAGAAGATGAGTGGTTTTCAAAGAGAATTGAGCCAACAAGGCCAACCCAATCAAAGAAATCAATTCCCACCAAAAGATGACCGATACGAGCTAGATGCTAAGTTGGCCGGAGTCAAAGGTTTGCTCCAACTTTTCTAAGGAACATAGTCTAACCGGGTCAACCTTCCACCAACCCCGCTTCTCACTCCATGAATGCCATCCATTTGAGATCGGGAAAAGCATATGGTGAGCCTACCGTTGAGCATCTTAACAACCAAGAGGCACCTCTAAGTGAAGGAGACAAGGAGGTAGAAGGAGAGGTCATTGTGGAGAGTTCAAGTGCTAAGGGTGGTGATGATAGTCAAGAAAAGAGCGGTGATAAAGGCAAGAGGGGDGATAGGGTGCGGAAAGCAAGAATGGAAGATGTCACTTCAACAACACCACCGGAATTTTCCAAGTATGCTCCAAAACCTCCCTATCCAGAGAGGCTTGTGGAGAGGAGACTTAATGCGAAGTATCACAAGTTCATGGAATGCATGAAGGGACTCAATCTTAATGTCCCCTTTCTTGAAGCAATCAAAGAGATGCCAACTTATGCGAAGTTCCTVAAGGAACTTCTATCTAACAAGCGGAAGCAAGTTGATGAGACGGTCACTCTACCATCTCAAGTGAGTGCYATCTTGCAACGTAAGATGCCGCCTAAGCTAATGGACCCCGGGAGCTACACTCTTCCGGTVGCAATTGGTGACTTGGGCACAAAGGGGGCTTTAGCCGATCTAGGGGCAAGTGTGAGCTTGATGCCTCTCTCAATTGCCAAACTCTTAGATTATGAGATGGTTCCTTCAAGAAAGTTGATTCAAATGGCCGACCGTTCTACCAAGGTTCCTTGTGGAGAGCTTGAGGATGTACCGATTCGGGTTGGAAATCTCATTGCCCCATGCGACTTTGTTATCATGGACATTGAAGAGGATCCGACCACATCCCTTATCCTAGGTCGGGAAGCTCTTCGGACACTTGGTGCGGTATTGGATTGCAAAGATAACACCATAACTTGTGAAGTGGCCGATGAACGGGTGGTGTGAGAATTCTCTAAGTTGATGAAGCAACCWATGGTTGAGAAGCTTTGCCGGATTGATCTTGTGAATGAGGAACTTAATGAATGTGAAAGGATTCATCGTAGAAGGGGGATCCCCTTGATGAGGTGATGCACTATGAGGATGAGGTTAAGAAATCTGAGGAGGCTATGAAACTTGAGGCCTCTCTTGACCAAGCTTGTCCGGTGGAGTGTGAACCATCGGATGAGCTCCCATTGATCVAAACCGAGGACAAGGAGGAGAGAACCATGCCTTCTCCAAAGGTAGATTTGAAACCCCTTCCCCCTTCACTCAAGTATGCTTTCATTGATAGTGCTTGTTGTTACCCTTTTATTGTCAATGCTAGCCTTGATGACCCTTCTTTGGAAAAATTGAAACAACTTTTGCGAAAGTATCAAGGGGTAATAGGTTATAGCATTGACAATTTGAAAGGGATTAGCCCGAGTTTGTGCATGCATAGGATCCATCTTGATGATGGCCATACCTCCTCTATTGAA
>SNQN01006261.1:0-20382 GCA_008642245.1 Bassia scoparia | reverse complement strand
TCCGTTGATTTGAATACTTATCACTTTGTTGGATCTCAAGTGATCCATATGGGAACACTTAGTGATCACATAGGGCCCGGACCACTTGGATTTGAAGTTTTCCGGCTCTCAAACTTTGGCCTAGAATTGAAAAGAAGGACTTTGTCTCCCACTTGAAAGTTACGATCTTTGATCCTCTGATCTCATGCCACTTCTTTCGATTGTCCTTGTAGACCTCTAGACTCTCATAGGCATCATGTCTAAGCCTCTTCCACTCACTTAGCTTGAGAATCTTGCTTTACGGGCGGCATCCAAATTCATATTCAAGTGTTTCAAAGCCCACCAAGCTTTGTATATTCCAATTCCACGGTAGTGACATCCTTTCCCATAGACAAGGGCGGTAAGGAGTTGTTCCGATCGGTAGTCTTGTAAGCGATCCGGAGAGCCCAAAGGGTATCATACCAACCTCAAGCGACATCCTTTCGTGATGATTCACCATCTTCTTCTAGAAGGTTCTTGATCTCTCGATTGGAGACTCGACTTGCCCTAGTTTGGGGATGTGTAGGGCAAGCCTACTCTTTGAGTGACTCCATACTTCTTTAAGAAGTGCACGAAATGACTTTGGACAAAGTGAGAGCCCCATCATTATAACTGCAGTCGAGGTACTCCGGAATCGTGGGAATATAAACTTTCTTGAGAAGACGAACCAGACTTATGGTCCATTGGTTGGGGAGGCATTGCCATCAATCCACTTTTGTTAGCATATCGGTCCACCAAAGAATGTAAAGGATTTCACACAAAGAACAAGAAGGGGCCAAAGGATTAAGAAGTACTACTCCAATGAAGAGATCCCCGACCCTTCTTGTTTGCGGTTGGATGTTGTGAGGGATGACCCCTCTTGTGATTGAAAACTTGTCTTGGATGGTCCAAATGCTTTGGGACCTGAAACTAGTAAGCACTCTTCGCGCCCTCCATCCTTGTGGTGGGGGGCCCGCGTCAAGCTAGTGACGTTAAAGAAGCGCTTCCGGGAGGCAACCCGTGTATCCTTTGTGAATAGTTGCTTGTGTGATTTTCGCTTTTTGTTTTTTTCGTTATTTGTGGACTTGCCACAGCTTGTTTGGGGGTTATGGAAACTCCGAAGGAATTTCGTTTTGTGAAGTGGGTAGAGCTCGTTATAGGTCACCCCTTTTCAATTCAAATTCCGGGCTTTTTGAGGCATAGGATGGCTAATTCAATGGCCATCACTAACCTTTTTGCCCTACACTTGGCCAATCAATTGGTGTTTGTCGAAGTGACGGAGTCGTTATGAGAGGTAAGGAGCGTCCGCTCTCCTGCAAGGAGCGTCCGCTCTGGAGCAAGGCAGTAAGTTCTGGAGGTTTGGAGCGTCCGCTCCCCTGAGTGGAGTGGCAGTAGGGGCTGGACGTTTTGGAGCATCCGCTCTGTATGGAGGAGCGTCCGCTCTGGGTAGAGTGGAGCGTCCGCTCAAGGCTGCTCGACTAAAAAAAATAAATAAAATAAATAAAAAAATAACATAATTATCTCAAATAATGTCGGGCACCTTTTATTCACCATTCACTACCTTCATTTCAAACTCATCCCTTCCATACTACTAAGCCCTCTCACTTTCCTCCATTACTCATCTTACTTTTCTCTAAAAACCTCCATATTCACTCCAATTCTCACCAAAATCAACCAAAATCTCCCCAAAAGCTCAAGCCACTCTCTCTCCTCTCTCATTTCGCGTGGGTCTTGCTGGAATTAGGGGTCGTTTTTGGTTTTTCTCTCTCCTAGGGTTTCATTTTTCTTGCTCACATTCACTTGGTAATGGTTTCAATCTCCTTATTTATGCTTYTTTGAAGATTAATGGTGTATTTCATGCTTAATTTTGCATTATGGTTGAAATTGTTCATGATTTATGTTGTTAAATGTTTGAATGGGCATGAATGTATGTTTGAATCTACTACTAATGTTGAAGGTTGTTGAGTATGGGTGTTTAAGATTCAAGTGCTTTGATGTTTTTGAGCTTGATTTTCTTTGATGATTGTAGGACGTGGGCCGCGCCCTCGCGTATAGTGGGCGCACGGCTTGGTACTACATCGAGGTGCTTTGCGTGGGCTTGAGCCACGGAACCAGCACATGAGTGCGTTGGGGTAGTGTTGTCGAGTAAGGGGAGTCGCCACCGTGCCTATAAAGGTTGTTCACGGACGCTCGAAACGTTGGTGCCAAATTAATGGCCCCACGTTCTGATCCAGTAACCAGTTCGTGGGTTCGGGGACATGGTACGAATCAGATCTGTAACCCAATTCGCCCGCATTAGCGCCTACACTCGGTCTCATTGCAATTCCATTCATCACCTTATTGAATCACATAAACTCTACATTTTTAGCACCTTAAAGCGTACTAACCTCTAAAGATACTACGAAATGTTGTTCTATTATGTACAAGAACTGACCTAACCTTAAAATTGTGCACCACCTTTGCAACTTATCAAATAAAACTGCCTAAAAACCGGGTTGTCCATAATTAATCTGATTTTAAAGTGATCACATAAATTTCCGGTCCTTATTTAGAAAATATAGTACAAATGATACAACCATGACTATGCGAAGTATATGAAATCAAAATCATATTATACAAACCAATCTTACCCCTGAATCTGCCAAAACAAAACAAATGTTAGTTCGTAATAAAAAAAACGAACGAATAGAATCTTCCCCTTGGATCGCTATACACAGCGACAAACAAAACAAATTTAGTCATAATAAAAAAAACGACGAAATGATGCTCCGCCTTGAATCGCTAACAAGCATAAGAAATGATTTAGTATTGACAAGTGATAATAATAATGATAATGAAATAAAAGAGAACAAAAACAATGAAAAACATTAAACTACTCCTTACAATTTACATGGAACAATTAAATAGTGAGTTTCTACATTTTTTGTATTTTTAGATTGAAACTCGTAATAATTATTAATTAGACTGAGGAAATGCAGAAACAGAGTGTGTTTAAGTGGCGAAGCTAATCTCAGAAGTAAACCTTGTTATCGCTGTTGAATTGAAACAGAATCGCATGCCTTAGAGATCTCCTAAGAGACGTAGGTATTATAGATGTGTGAAGACGTAGAGTAATAGAGGCAGAGCAGTAAAATGAATATGCAGTTTAGGTACGCTACAATAACGCTGTTCCTACGAAATACCAGCACGATCTTATAGCACGAGAGGCACGAGAGGAGCAAAAAAAACCCTGCGTATATACGCAGCTCCTCACTGCACTATATACGCAGGGTGCTGCGATATATTATTTCCTTTCACAAAAAATGACACAGGCATATTTGAGTTCCCCACGATTTTATTTCGTCGATTTGCCTTGATTCGACGCACCCTAGACCCACTCCTTCTCTCCCAAGCAAAGAGTTCTAGAGTGTATCTATGAAGGTTTCCACGTATTTTCGGAGGTTATTTTTTTGTATTTGTATTTTTTGTATTTTCTGCGTTATAAAAACTTATAAAAAATCATTAGAAAAATATAGTAAAAAATCAGAAAAATAATCTAAAAATACTGTGACCAACATAAATGTGAAGAGTGATGAAATGTAGAAATCAAGAGCGATCACCAGTATATAAATTTATTTTAAAAACTCCTAAAAAATAACGAAAAGAAAACCTAAAAATTAAAAAAAATTAAAATAAAAAAAAAATGTTTTTGCCCCTTTATTTGTCCCTATGCTCAATAGTTCCGATATACCTCACGTATTTCCAACTTTGTTTGATTCAAAGCATCTTTTCTAAGTCGAAACAATCGCGAGACCGGTATGTTCATCCCTGATTACTCTTTTGGGGAGACACTTTTAGGTGTCTACAATGATAAACTTCTTTGCAACTTTATCCTAGCACTTGAATTTTTGGGTATGACCCTTTTAATAATAATATAAAAAAAAAATTTAAAAAAATCCGAAAAAGCCCCTAATCCTCCCCTTTACCTTGTTTTATTTTTGCTTTCACGTGTTTAAATTCCCTTAGTTGCATCAATTGACCTTAAAACTTGCTTTAGTCTAGGTTTTGATTTTTCTTAGCCTAGACACTAATTTTGAGCATTTTCTTGGTTATGATTTGCTACTTGGAAAAGAATTAAGCAGTTGTTTTGTCATGGTGGAATAAGGAATTGTTTGGTAAAGCATTTATTGAGTTGAGAGCCTTTGTCTCCTAACCCCCATGCATAGAGTCGGCATTTGTGTCTCTTTATTTCTTCTTTTTGTTTCATTTGGTGGATCGTGAGGCTCACTCAATGGTTTGTTTATGCTATTTGGAGGCATCATTTGGGAATGTTTTTTGTTTTCTTTTAGGAGTAACCAAACCACGCTCAAGTGTGAGCATGGTTTCGAGTTCCCACCCATCAATCCAATCTGCTATACTCTCTATCTTGTTTTTCCAGGAGATGTTCGGAAGAAAGCCCCAAAGGCAATCCTCTGCTCAAGGGTACGCCCCAACCTTACACTCCCCAACTCCGAGATAACAAGCAACAACAGGATTATGAGAAGCTCCTAAATCGGGATATTGAAGCCACCCTGTTCTACGAACCAAGCAACCTTGCAAACAATGGAATAGATAATGATTTGCGCAAGCTTGCGAAGTCTATTGGGATTAGGGACATTATGGAGAAGGAGATCCCCAATGATTGGGTATATGCGGATAAGAGAGCTCAAGAGGATAACCCCACTCAACCTCCGCTCTCATATTCGACTTTGACTGCGGAATTTGTCGCGTCATTCACCATGTCCCCAATCATAGGGGAAGATTTCCGCTTCCGGGTCAACTTCAGGATGTGCAATAAGGACCACTCTTACACCTTAGAGGAGTTCAATGCACTCTTTGGCTTTGACCAGGAAGCAAGGAGCTTCGATTTCACGGGGGAGGATTTGCCTGAGTTCGAGGATGAGGAAGGGGATACGGTCTAGTTGTTCTACTCCGATGATTGGTGAACCGAGATTACTAGAGGGAATGAGGACTATGCATCGAACCGAGCTAAGTCCACTGATATTCTGCACCCCGCCCTCTGTTATCTCCAGAGGCTTCTTGTCTACTTCTTCTTCTCTAGAGGGGAGCTTGGGAAGATTTCCACCCCCGAGCTTTACCTCCTCTGGTGGGCGGCCGAAGGCCCCAAGCACTTCACTGACGAAGACAAGGAGAGGAAGCCTAACCTTGGCTATCTATTTGCCAAACAGGTTGAAGCGGTAAAGAGTTCGAGGAGCATCATATTTGGAGGCTTGGTGACATGGTTAGCTTTCAAGTTAGGCTTTCAAGCCGAACTTCTTGCGATGGAGCCTCTAGAGAAGAAAGCTCGCCTTGATGCGGACCGTTTGATAGCCGCCCACCACCTCGCCAAGGCCAACAAGCAAGGAAAGAGTTTCGTTTGAAAGGTGAAAGAGGTGTCGTGGTGCTACTTACCTTGCTCCTTCGTCACCTACCCTCCAGTTGATGTTGAGAATAGATGGGCGGTCCCCTCACGCACCTTGCACCCCAGTGATATGAACCCCCGTGGGAAGCTCGCAAGAGAGAGAGTAGAAAAGAAGCAAGAGCTAGCAAGACACCGTAAAGGTAAGGGAATGGTCGGACCTTCGGGAGCCCGGGATGATGATCAAGAGGAAGAGGAGGCCCCCTCTCACCACAGGGGCCCCGAGGTAAGCACTTTTGATTTCAATGAATTTGGTAAGATCCTCGGGGACATTTCCGAGTGCATGGGCACATTTGAGAGGATGATCCCCTCTCATGCATATGTAGACGATATGCCACCTCCCCACCCTTTCGTCGCACAGATGTATGACCACCAGGTCAATATGGGCTACTTTGCGTCCCCAGTGAACTACCCTCACCACCCTCCTCAAGAGGGACCCGTCCCTAATTGGGATGGAAGTGGGTGCACGTACCCGTATTGGCGTGGTTCGGGATCATCCACTCGCCCTCTTCCTGATGATTATCCTATGCACCCAGGTTTTGACTACACCGTCCCAGGCGGTTGTGATCCCCGTGGGGACCCTGCTTTCCCCTCCTCGGGTTTCCCACCCTACTATCATGGCGGGTGGGAGCCCCATGGCCCTRCTGCCGGTCACCCTCTTGGATACCAGTGGTCTCACCCTTCTCCGGTTGAGCACGTGGTATTCAATGATGACCAACTCGCGTTCGAGCCCGACCCCGGGTTCGGCAACGAGCTTCCCCGTTCTTTGCCCCACCCTCCCTCGTCTGCTCCGAGACGGTGCTCATATCCAGTTGGGGGGGGGGATTGTGCTATAATGTTTTCAAAATTATGGAGCAAAAGAACGAGGAAGTCAGGAGGGGCAGGAGGTGGCGGTTCCCTCTCGGTGTTCTCAATGTTTTCTCTCACTTTCTTGGCGATTGTTTGGTAGAGTTCTTGTTTCAGTTTATGATGATGGATTGTTGGGTAGGACCTTGTCCTTTTCTAATCATTGTTTTGGAGATATGGTTTGGATGTGGTTTTGCAGGTTCTTTGTGCCGGTTTTAGCTATGACTTGTGATATGCACGATGACCATTCTGTGTAGTTCCGGCGTGCCTTTGGTGAGACATTTCCCTTACCTCTCTAATTTAGCATTTGATTAGGAAAGTTTGTAGATATATTGTTTGTTTCTTTGGTGGATCAGCTGTCCCCGTGCTCTAAGCACGGGAGGATTTGGTTTATGTGCCTTTGCCAAGCAACCTTCCTGAGTGATTTTTGAATATTTGGAGGTCATGTATGATAGCTAGAGATCTAGAGCGTGCAGTTTGGGAGTTGAAACATCCTTGATGAGGGAATTTAAGACATGAATGTAGCACTCGTGTATTCTCTCGTTTGCTCCCACTTGGTTTCGAGCCTCTTAGCCGAGCCGGGAGTAGCCTAGTTGAGTGATAGCAACTAACCATGAAAAGAGATATATTTGCATGACCCACTGGAGAAGTGTGTTTTGTCTAGAGCCCCCTAAGCACGAAAATGTAAACACATATTGAGGGATCTAGCACTTGCATACCCGCTTTCATTTAAGCTCACGATCTCCAAAGATTCTGACCGATGCTAACTTTAGGGAATGGACAGAGGTATTCATTTACTTGAGTTTAGTTTTTCTTTTCTAGAATACATTAATTTTCTTTACACTTTTGTATTTTGGTTTTTACATTCCGCCCTTTTGGAACCCATCGAGCTTCCATTCTTTCTTACCACATACAAGCCTTTGACCCTTGGTTTTTTGTGCTTTCACCTTTAGTGTTAGCGAAGCATTTGACTTGAGGCTTGTATGTATGAATGAGCTTAATTGTATGGRTGGGATGGTTAGAAGKAAAATGAGCTTCGAAATTTGGACATTACGAACCCGCTTACTCAAGTGTTTTGAAAAGGTTCAATCTTCTAAGGAGTGAGCGTCTGCTCGTGAAGCAGTCAGAGAGGCAGAAAGTTCAGAAGATTTCAGAGCGTCCGCTCTAAGGAGTGAGCGTCCGCTCAGCCATGTCAAGGAAAAGCAAAACATTCTGGAGCATTTCAGAGCGTCCGCTCTAAGGCATGGAGCGTCCACTCCCACTCACCCAGAGCGTCCGCTCCTAACCTCGAGCGTCCGCTCTCTCCTCCTTCGTGCCAGCTCACTGCTTTGTTTTATTTGGGAGCGTCCGCTCTGCCTAACCTCAAGCGTCCGCTCCTATTTGTGGCGGCTCATTTACTCCGAATATTCCTCTTCTCTCTCATGTAATATATAAATACCCAACTTTTCTAGGTTAAAGGAGACACTTAGACTACACACAAAACATTAGATTTTCCAGTTTGTAGAAAGGAAGAACACCTTGGTTTTAGCTTGTAGACATCATTCAACAATTTCTTCTTCATTTTGCTATTAAATCCATCTATTCAATCTTCTAGTTTTTGGTAACATCTCACATTTCCCTCTTTACTTGTTCATTATTTTTATGTTTTAGCTTGTTGATTACTTAGTTTGTATCTACTTTCAATCTCCTTGATTAAGTTTGAATCTTTAAGTAATTCTTGCTAGTCTAGTTGATATTCTCTTTCATCCATGTCTAATAGTTTCCTCATGCTTTATGTTTTGTTTGGTTTATTTATGGTTTTCACTAGTATGAGTACTCCTCTCCTAGGCTAGGTTTCTAGCTAGGGGAGGGGAGAGATCATGGCACTTTGATGATTGAGTATGGAGTGATTGATCGTTTTGTATGAGATACTTGTTGATGCTTGCCCTCTAGCATTGATTTGATGGCTAGTGTAGGAGTTTGGCCAACTTCTAGGATAGAACCTTGGACTAACCAAGTGTGGTTGAGAAATCTAAACATGAGGTTAGAGACATCGTGCTAGTGGGGGTTTAGAGTAAACCGAACCGGGTTGTAAGCGAGGTAGAGAATGAGAGATCTAGTTTGCCAAACTAATCGACCCATTGTGTTTGGCTTGGTCTAAGTTGAGCTATTGTGTATTAGGGTGGGCTYAGAAATCTKAGCCCTCTTACACAAGCTAGTGTCCTTGCTTGAAACAAATGACTCATGCTTGATATGTGATCGCTCCGTCTTTGATAATTGGATTMTCGTGCTTCTTTCCCCTTTCCCTAGTGTCTTTAATCGTTGGTTTAACATCGTTTTAGCTTAGTTTGGTTAGAATTAGATTTATTTRGTTCGAGTAGGTTATTCACCTTATTTCCAAATCAAAAACTTCCCCTTTCATTCAATGGCTAGGCTAAGTAATCCCATGTTCCTTGTGGTTCGACCCCTACTTTCCTACACTACATGTTAGGTTAGAATAGGGTAATTAAGTTTTGACCGGATTAGAAAGTAATGACCTCTAAGTCCAGATCAGTCCTTCATACTCATCAATCATTTGACTAATCTCTGGATCAGGATGAGTAGGGGGAACAGTAAGAAGTGCAGCTTTGGTCTTGACAAATTCACTATGCAATTACTGAACATCATCTAATAACAAGTTGAAGGCTTGCAAAAGGTCAGGTTTGCTATGATTCTTTGCCCTTTCTTTGGCTGCAGCAAAGTTGATTGGATCCTCTGGATTTTGACTTAAAACAACAAGAGGACCAGTTAAACCACCACCTTCATCATCGAAAAAATCATTTTGATGAAGTTGTGACTTAACTGTTTCCWATTCAACTTTACACTGGTCTAGTGCTACTTCTAATTTAGCTTTTTCATCTTTTAATTGCATACTAACATCCTGTAAGTGATCACAACTAGCACTAGCAATTTCATATTCTTTTGTTTTCTTCTTAAGGTTCTTTTTACCCTCTTTATAAGCAGTACTCAAGATCTCATCAAGCAAAGTTTCCAATCATTCAAGCATGTTATCTCTATCATAACTATACATATCTTCGCAAATTTTAGGGATAGCTACCTGTTGTGAATCGGGTTCTCCTGTTTTGGCCATGAGACATCTGTTCTGACTACTGTTCTCCTGAACTGGTTTGGGAAACTGTTCAAGGAAGGTAGTCATACAGACTTTGTCTTCTGATGAGTCTTCCTCTTCGTCAGAATCAAACTCTGAGTTGCCCCACACAGAAGCAACCATGGCGCTTTTGAACGCTTATTTCTCGTTCTTCATGCTTTGCCTAACCTTCCACTTGGGACGGTTTTTGATGAGATGTCCTACTTCTCCACACTTGAAACAACCTGCTTTAGAAGAGTTAGTCTTACTGGAATTCTTACCCTTCATAAATTTTCTCTGGTTTCTAAAGTGCTTCTCGAAGCGTTTGGCCATCATGGCAATGTCATCTTCTTCATCTTCATCAACTATTCCCTTCAATGCAATGCCCTTTACTGGTTCCTTGTCTGTTTTGGCATCAGCCAACATCTCATGTGTCATGAAGGAACGGATCAACTGTTCTAGTGTGAGAACAATTAAATCTTTTGCCTCATACACTGCAATCACCTCTGTTGTCCAAGCACCCGTAAGGCTTCTAAGCATCTTCCTTACCAGGTCCTCGTGAGTAAAGTTCTTACCAAGTGATTTTAGATCATTTACTATAGTCATGAAGCATCTAAAACAATCATTTATATTCTCGTTTTTGTTCATATTGAAAGCTTCATATTTTGACATAAGTAAATCAATCTTAGATCGTTTTACCTAGCTGGTACCCTCATATGCAAGTTCTAGGGTATCCCAGATCTCCTTGGCTGACTTACATGCTGAGATCCTGTTGGTCTCATTCTCTATAATGGCTTGCTATAAGATGGACATGGCTTTAGCATTCTTCTCCAATATCTTGTAATATGTGCTTATGTATTCGCTTTCCTTCTTCACATGAACCACACCTGATGAATCAATCTGCTTGACCATGGCTAGACCGTTCTTCACAATCATCTAACATTCATAGTCAATTCCCATGATGATGTTCTGCATTCTATTCTTCCACCAGGCATAGTTCTATCCATTGAACTTGGGTGTTTTGCTATCATATCCAATTGCTTGCATCTCCTGAGTATTCATGATCAACTTCTCTAGGTGTTAATCGTATAAGAAGCTTAGGCTCTGATACCAATTGAAGTTTTCCCAAAGGTACTCAAGAGGGGGGAGAATTGAGTGCCTATTAAAAAATTTCGATTCTATACTCTTTTAGTAGAGTAGACCAGTTGGACTGGTCTCGCAGCGGAATAAGTGTTGAACAGTACGTAGAACGATATCGAGCAATAATAATAAAGACACAAATTTCACGAGGTTCACCCAACTCTGGGCTATGTCCTCCTACCCTAGGTACTTTTATTAAAGCTACTCCGAAATAACAAAGCAACCCTCACTCACAATGTATGTGAACTCACACACACACACAATGTCACCCCACACTCAACCCAAGTGTGCTAATTCGCACTTGAACTCACAAGCACTCGCTAATGAACTATAAAAAGCTACCCAATCACCAACCCCTTCATTGGTGATCCAACACAACTCTCTTTTCTCTGAATTACTCACTTTATGAGTTTACAAGAGTATTTGATCGCTCAATTTTTATTTGTGCACTCGTGTGTATGAATTGTACTTGCTTGATCTAGGCTTTAGACTTTTCTCTTTCTTTCTTTCTTTCTCTCAAAGATACACCTTTTAAGAAGGTGGAGAGAAGTATGTTCGTGAGTCTATATGCATAGATATTTATAGCCAAAGGCCTAGCCATTACTAGTGATGCAACCTTAGAATATAGGAGATAAATAAAGATATATCTACTCCCTATATTTTAGGAAAGTCCCATAAGTTATTATTCCATACAAGATTATATAATATCTTATGTTACTTTAATTGCATCTCAAGTAATTACCATATATCCAAACATATATTCCCACCAGATCATCTTTGAAGTTTCCATAAAACCGTTTTAAGAAAAACTTTCCAAAAAATATTTTTAAGAAAACTTTCCAAAAAATCTTRTCTTGCTCGACAAGATGATCCTCGTTGTGAGAACAGTACAACTGTTCTCCCAACTGGTAGGGTCAAAGTCAACCAACCAACTGGTTTAGTTGCCTTCAACTCTAAGAAATAATGTTCAAAGCCCAATGCCATCAACCAATAATACAAGCATTCAAAGAAACACATTCATGCACTATTACAACAAGAAGATTTATTCTAATCCTAGAACTAATCTTCAATGTTCTTCAACTTCTCGAAGCTTCCTTGATCTTCAATATAAGCTTGATCTTCTCGAGTCTTCCTCGAAGGASTTTCTGCTTCAATAGTTGGAATTCTTGTATGCCAAACACATATAGCAATTTGCACAATATAACTTGTTAGCATACATGTCACTATCTTTCAAGTGACTAAGAACAGTATCTCAGCTGTTCAGACCAGCTGTATTCATCAGACCAATGTACCTGTTCTTGCAACTGTTTGTCATCACTCAAAACACTAGGGAACTCATCAACTTCCTTTGCCCCGAGGCTTGTGGAAAGGGTCCCAACAAGTCCATGCCCCATTTGTCGAAGGGCAGAGTGGGTAGTATTGTTGAGAGCTGGTTGGCCGGTCGATGAGGCACCGAGTCATTCTTTTGGCACTTTTCACATTTTTGAACCAAGTCGTGTGCTTCTTGTTTGAGGGTAGCCCAGTAGTACCCGGCTCGGAGTACCTTCCTAGCCATTGTCCTTGCCCTTTCGTGGCTTCCACAGGCTCCTTCATGATTCTCCCGTAGGATGTAGTCCCCTTCATCTAGAGTGACGCATCGAAGCAGAGCGTGGGTATAAGACTTTTTTTACAACATGTCATTGTGCCACTCGAACCACCGGGCCTGAGTTTTGACCCTATCTGCCTGTTTCTGATCTTCTAGTAGCTGCTCGTCCCGTAGGTATTTGATCATCTGATCCATCCAAGTTGCCCCCCGATCTAGGACCATGGTGGACGGCTAAGCATTGATACTTGGTTCTTTTAGTACTTCCCACGTGATGGTCCTAGGCTCTAGGGATTCAGCCGAGCTTGCGAGTCGTGACAAGGTGTCGGCTTGGTGATTCTCGGACCAAGGAACATGGCTAATGGAGAATTCTTGAAATTTTGAGAGAGCTCACTGACTTTGTTCAAATACATCTTCATCCCATCTTCTTTGGCTTCGAACTCTCCGGTGATCTGACCGACTATCAATTTGGAATCAAACTTCATTATCAAGGGTTTAGCCCCCGCTGCTAAGCACTTCTGCATTCCGAGGATGACTGCTTCTTACTCGGTTTCATTGTTTGAGGCGAAAAACCCGAACTTGACAGCATACACCAATTTTTCACCTTGGTCAGTTTTGATGAGTATCTCAGCTCCATTTCCTTATTTTGTTGCTGAGCCATCCACATACACCTCCCAGCTCGCAGACTCGACTGGCTGTGATGGCCGATTGGTGCATCCCACTATAAAATCGGCTAATGCTTGTGCCTTGATATCTCGCCTGGGCTCGTATCTGAGTCCGTAGTCTGCCAGTTGGTCAGACCATTCACTCATCCGAGTGCAGTGGTTTCTACCCTCGATTACCTTCCTGATGGGTTGTCCGGTTAGGACCTTTATAGGATGAGCATGGAAATAGGACTTCAACGTTCTGCTAGCTATGACTAGAGCAACCAACTTCTCGACCTCTGAATATCGAGACTCGGCACCCCTGTAAGCATGGCTCACAAAGTAGACGGGGTGCTGAGTCTTGTCCCTCTCCTCGACCAAGACTGCACTGAGGGCATACTCTGAAATAGCCAAGTAAAGATAGATTGGTTCTCCCGGCAAGGGTAATACCAGCTTAGGTATGGCAATTGCTTAAGTTGTTCGAAAGTTGTTTCCGCTTCATCGTCCCAACTAAAGGATGGTCTTTTGAGGGCATTGAAGAAGGCATGGTTCTTATCAGCTGACCGTGATAAGAACCGACCCAAGGCAGCCATTCAGCTAATCAGCCTTTGCACCTCTTTAACTGACCGAGGGGACTCCATGTTGTTGATTGCTTAAATCTTGTCCGGGTTTTCTTTGATTCCTCTTTCATCCACAAGGAAGCCTTGACACTTGCCTCCCCGGACACCGAATACGCACTTCTTTGGATTCAGCTTCATATTAAATTTTCTAAGGGATGAGAATGCTTCTCTGAGATCTGAGACGTGATCTTCCACTCTTTTGCTTTTGACTATCATGTCATCAACATATATGTCGACAGTTCTACCGATCTGACCCTTTAAGTCTTGTCCACTAACCTCTAGTAGGTGGCTCCCGCATTCTTGAGGCCGAATGGCATCACTTTGTAGCAAAAGACTCCTTGTTTGGTAATGAAAGTAGTGTGGGGTTGATTTTCTTTGGCCATCGGGCTCTGATGGTATCCGGCATTGGCGTCCATAAAACTGAACAAGGCATGACCAGCTGTTGAATCGACCAAGGCATTGATCTTAGGTAGAGGGTAGTCATCCTTCGGGCATGCTTTGTTGTGATCGGTGAAGTCAACGCACATGCGCCAAGTCCCGTTTGGTTTTCTGACCAGCACTACATTTGCCAGCCAATCCAAGTGTTGACATTCCCGGATGAAGCCTACTTCGAGTAGTTTCTTGATTTTTGAGGCTGCAGCTTCGTTCCTCTCTACCCCTGATGTCTGAGCTTTTGCTTCACACTCCGATACCCATTTTTATATTGAGCTTATGCACCATGACCGAGGGGTCAATGCTGGAAATCTCTGTGGCAGCGAATGCGAAGACATCACGAAATTCTTTCAAAGTGGAGACTATCTGCTCCCGAGTCTCAAGGGTAAGCGATTTCCCGAACCGAACGGTGTGTTCTGGGTCGTCATCAAACGGAACTTCTTCATTGGCCTCCGTTGGCTGAGGCCGATTGTAGCGCTTGATATTCTCGTTGAGGTACACATCTAACCCGGTGAGGGCTTCCATCTGAGGGGGATCCTTCCTCTTTTGTCCGACTGAAGGCTCAAGGTCGGCATTGCGAAGACTGTTCACGTAGCACTCTCTAGCTAAGCGTTGATTACCATATAGTCGACCAACGGCCCCTGAATCAGCCTCATACTAGAGGAGCAACTGGTATGTGGAGATTGATGCTTTCACCTTGTTGAGAGTAGGTCTGCCGAGGATAATATTATAGGGGAGGTTCATATCTACGACATTGAAGTACACCTGAGCCGAGCGGGCCAGGTCTATCTCCCCGATCCTGACAAGCAATTTGATTATACCTTCAGGGTATGTCCTTTTTCCTCCAAAGCCGACCAGGGGATGATCTAATGCGACGAGGTCAGACTTAGATTATTTCAATTTCTGCAGGCAGTCCCAAGTAATGATATCCGAGGAGCTTCCGCTATCAATGAGGACTCGCTGTACCCGAGCGTTGGATACCTTGACTTCTACCACCAGGGAATCATCATGGGGTATGGCAATTCGTTTGGCCGAGTTGTCGTCGAAAATCATTTTCGGACATTTGGGAGGCACCTCACCACCGACCTTCAATACCTGGTGGGTGAGATCCTCCAAGTAACATTTCCGACCCCAATTACTTGGTGCACCTGAAGCATGGCCTCCCGAGATCACATTTACAGTACGCATGGTCTCATTACTCGTCTGAGGCTGGTCCTCCTTTCTCCGCGTACTGTTCTGGTCTCGATTGTCCTTTTTCTTAAGGTACATGTTCAGTTTCACTTCATTAGTGAGCTAATCCAAGGCTTTCTTCAACTCTCTGCAGTCTCGAGTAGTGTGCCCACACTTCCGATGGTATTCACACCAGAGATTCTTGTTTCTCCTGTTTGGCATCGTCCGAACAGGTATTGGTTTTGGCAGAATACCCAGAGGTTTGATGTCAAAGAATATGTCCATCCCTAAGCTTGGGCTTCTTTCCTTGAGCATGACTGTTGTCATTTCTATTATCACTCGCCTTCCTCATGCCCTTTGCTAAGGGCTGATCATCATGCATATTGTATATTTTTGAGGCCTGAATGTACTTCTGAGCAAGTTCTAGAGACTCCGAGTACTTGGTAATGCCCTCTATGACCAGGTCCTGTTTAAACCGGCTAGGTCTGAGGCCTGACATGAGGGCTGTGAAAGGAACATTGTCTTCCAAATTCGAAATGCCCAAAGATTTGGCATTGAATCGCTTAATGTAACTAGATAGTCCTTCAATTTTTCCTTATTTCAAACTCATCAAATGCAAACTAGCACTACTACAAAAATTGGATAAATCGACAGTTTTAAGAGACCGGTCATATATAAAAAAACCAGTCTCTTATGTTAAGAAATCGGTTATTGAGTAAAACCGGTCTCTTATATTACATTTAAGAAACCGGTTTTTCCACACCGAGTTCTTAGTCTGTTGATATATTTATAATGGGCCCACTTTATTTGATTTTATTTATTTATTTTTATTTCTAATTTTCTCTACCAACCACATACCTATTTTCTAGCAAGTTCCTAACTCATTTATAACCGCTCACTCCCTTGTCATACTCTATTTTTTCAACTTCTTGATTTGCTTATCTAATTTCTCAATTTCACACTTTCTCTCTCCTCGTACTCACTTGAAGCTTCTACACTCTCTTCTTTCGTTGTTGAGATCGCCATCAAAAATTCCTCCGTCAAATTATGCGCTAGGTAAATTGATCATTATTGTATTTTATTTTTTTGTGTAATTCGTGAAATCAAAGTCATCATTTTTTTACAATATAAAATTTCCATATTTCTCATTTTTTGTTCTATTCAAACATGAAATTTCAAAGATTTTCACTTGTTTTTGTGCGCTTTTTACACGAATTTTCAGTCGTTTATTTTTTTGTGGATTTTTCACTCATTTTTTTGGGATTTTTAACTCGGTTTTAAATTTTAGGTTTTTTTCAGGCTTTCATTTATTTTCCATATCTATTTTTTGAATGTTTTTGAGTTTTTTAAAACCGTTTTCTGGGTTTTTACATTTTTATTTAGTTTTTAAAATTGTTTTCTGAGTTTTAAATCGTTTTTCCGAGTTCTTTTTTGTGTATTTGAGATCGATTTTTCTTTTTTCAGATCCATTTGTGGTTTTATGAGTTTTTACTTAGGTTTTTTTCTGATTTTTTTAGTACCACTTTAGCTCGAATCTAGTTGATTATCACATATAATTTATTGATTGCATTCAAATTCATTTGATTTGTGGGTTGATAATTTCATTCTGTTTTTTTTTCCTTTATTCGATTTTTTCTAGGGTTTTTCAGAAAATATCAGTCGAATTATTCGGTTCTTTCTGTGACTGTTCGACTTCAACACCACCCAACTACGACTACTTGCCTTTCGATTTTCTGGGTAATACTTCAAATTTTTTATTTTTTAATTATTTGCAAAATTTTCATCAATTTCGTTTACATTTTCTGAGTTTCTCGTAATTTACTAAGTTTAGATCTAGGTTTTACATATTTCTGGGTTTCTTCTATTTTTTTTTCCTTTTTTTAATTTGTTTTTCTGATTCCTAATTCATTTTTTCATTTTTTTTAGAGAGTTTGCCTGAAAACCGTGCACTTGTTGGAGTTAATGAGAAGCCAAACTAAACCTGCTGATTTTGTGAAGTTCTAGTTTTTTTTATAAGAAAAATCCCCTTTGTTTCTTATTTTTTTGGATTTATTATGTTTTGAACTATATACAATTGAAGAGTTAAGCTAATTTGTATTTATTTTTGATAAACTATACAATATGTGAAATTTGTAACCGATATCAAAGGCATTTATCAGCAATAGATGGCTTGTTTTTGTTGTAGCAATATGGATACAAATATACAATCAAAGACAAGTTGTAAGATTAGGAGTTGCTATTGAAACGAAAGGAATAATGTTGGCCCGCTTGCATGAGATGTAAGAGGGGCCAGCTTTATTTTTTAAAAAAATATTTACCAAAGAAACCGGGTGTATGTCAAAACCGGTCTCTTAGGTGTAACAAAGAGACCGGTCATACGTCTATAACCGGTCTCTTTGATTCTACTCTAAGAGACCAGTTGTAACTTAACATCGGTCTCTTTGATCGATTTAAGAGACCGCAAAAAATAACCGATCTCTTTACCTAAGAGCCCTGTCACCTAGAGACCGGTTGTTTTGCGGTCTCTTTGGCCTTTTTTAACCGGTCTCTTAGGCTTTTTTTCTAGTAGTGTAGTTTTCTTGTCACGTTTTCCAGTTATAAATTGTTGTTTAAACAAATCTTCTAACACAGTAAAATTGGTAATACAGCCAGATGGTAATTCACTAAACCAGGTTAGGGCGATACCTTTAAGTGTGGTTGGAAAGAACCGACACCAAGACGCCTCGCATCCAGTCTACACGGCTATCTGAGTCTTGAAGGCCGCCATGTGATCCTCAGCGTCAGTCGTTCCATCGAACGTTTCAATTGTTGGTACCTTCACCTTCTTTGGATCCTCTGTATCCATGATCTCCCTACTGAATGGGGTTCTATGGACGAGGGTCTGCATTAGCTGTTGTACCCGAGTACCTTCTCCTGATTGCCTAACCGGTTCAGACCGAGTACTGTCTGCAAGACCGTGGGACCTAGATGGTGGCTGTCTGTGAGATCCACACTGGCCCTTCTCATTTCCTTAATGATGAGGCGAGTGTCCGTCAGAGGAGGTCGTTGGAGCGGGTGAGTTGGGGGACCTTCTCCCTCCTCTTGGAAGGAATGGGCTGAACTTCACTAGGGATACTCCGATGGGAGTCCCCCATTGAAGGAGAAGTAAAACAAAAAAGGACCGAGTGGGTACCTCTTCGGGGAGGCAGGCTGACTCCGGGCTGGAGGTCTCCTACCGTAACTGCGCGTTCGCTGACTGCGCAAAGGCTGGTGGGTGACCCCTGCTTGGTGAGTGACCCCCGCCTGGGGCTACTACTGAGGTTGTTCCCGCCGCTTGGTGAGGAGGCTCACCTTCTCCAACAAGGCATTGAGCTCCTGCCTTGTGACCGGCTCATTGGGCTGAGGATGGCCAATGGGCGAGGGACGGTTAGTCCTGCCACCCGCAACCGCAGCGCCCGAATCTCGCGGGGCTCTTCTTATTTTACATTGTGTTATATATATATATATATATATATATATATATATATATATATATATATATATATATATATATATATATATATACACAATCTATTAAAAAGGTGTGCGAAATATCATCTATATATGCAACACATAAGCCGCCACACATGCATCCTTTTTCATCGTAGTTTTGCCTCATATGCAATATTACCACATAGGATTATATTTTATTTGTTCAATAAAAAATATCTTTATATTAAGGTTCTATTTCTGTTCAAGGAACTTACAAAGAAACGGCAAACAAACGAACAAAGAATATGACTAGGGATGACACTCACCGTCGCTGTTGTCCGCGTCTACGCCCTGTGAATGGGCACTAGTCTCCTCCGGCTAACCTGCAAAACAAACAAAGGTAACTGGACCGGGGGGTTGACCTAGGAAAGCCCCCTCCGATGCTTAAGTCAGCAAGGAGACTTCCAAGACTGAACGTTAAGCAAGCTAGATATTGTATTAGACTGTACTTGGTGGGTTCAGAATTAGATACCTAGAATAAGCTCACACCAACTCCCTTTTTATAGGGTTTTAATTGGCTTTTTCTCTAATTTGGGACTAAAGAAATATTGATTTCAAGCAATGTGGGACAAAAAGTACAATATTTGTCATAGTATTGCCATATTGCCTTTGGTCTGTACTTTTACGAACCTACCCTCCTGGTATCCTTATTACGTAGGCAGGTGGGGCCCACATGTTTTCCCAATAGGCAGGTGGGGCCCACTGGATGCCACGTGTCACCGTTTAATAGGGTAGGTATAAGGAACAGGTTCGAACTAAACTAAAGTCTACATTAGACGAAGTAGTAACATACTGTTGAGTCCTCTGGTTTGAGTTTTGAATGATGACAAACCTAAATATAGAACTATTCTATTATGTACATGCTTTGTGTTCTTTTAGCGCATGTTGTTGAGGATAAGATCAATGGAAGCAAGATGGAATTTCGGAGCCGAAGTCTTGAAGATTACATGAAGACTTAGTTCAAGTATTGTAATAATCTTAGGTCTTGTTGTAATGTAAAATACTATATGGGTTATAATGCACTATAAAGGTATAAAACAAAAGAGGAGAGTTAGTTGTGGATGACAAGGAATCTCGATTACTTGGCAAACACAACTAAAGTTAACATAACTAACTGGAACTAAGAGTATACAAAAACTTGAAAGCAATATGACTTTCTCTCTCTAGGTTTGCTCTCGTTTTTCTCTAGGCCATGGCTATGAAAAAATCCCAGAAATTGAACACTAGAGATCCTAAAGGCAAGACTGATTATGCCCTTTGTACTCAGAAGATTACGCAGATTCCAGTGACCACAAAATTGAAGCCGTATTTGAACCTTAGTTTAGGGGGTCTTCCGAAAGTGGATTTTGGGGATGTGGAAATAGAGCAATGCGTGTTGTCTTTGAAGGCCTTAATGGAGGAATTGGTCCTTGGATTTCAATGGAAGGCTCAGCTTTCGGAATGGCACTCGGTTTTGAAGGGGGCTGCGACTAGTGGTAATGGCGAGTCCTCGGCAAACAGTGCTTCTTTGGTGGTGGTTGTGACGTACTGGTGGTGGTGGGGAGACCTCGGAAAATAGAGCTTCGGTGGTGAATGGTAAGAGTCCTATCCTTCAATTGACTGATTTGGATGTTTGTGACGAGTTGGAATATTGGTCTTTGCGGCTTGTTGTTTATGTTTTGGGTCTGCGACCTCATGTTAAGGCATTTCTAGGTTTTTGACAACGAATTTGAGGGAAGGACAATGTTGACAAAGTTGCTTCACTCAAGAAGGGACAATTCCTTGTCTGATTCCTTAATCATGAAACAAAGGAGAAGGCACTTAATTCCCATCATTTGCTTTTTGATAAACATCATGTGCTAATGAAACATTGGGAAGATGGAATCGAATTAGGGAAATAGGATTTCGTCTAATCAGGT